>SADC01000468.1:0-118124 GCA_004194705.1 Ditylenchus dipsaci
TCAGCATCGGATCTCGTGACTTTTGCCTGTCCACCATTGTTAGCTAAGAGAAGGTTGTTGAATTTAAACTCTTTTTTCTCGAATTTATTTTGTTATTTTTTCAACCCAGGTGGTGGTGCTGTTACTTTGAGAAGCTCGTTCTACTCTATTCACTAAGCTCCTCTAAATGGCTCCGGAGTAATTTTGACATTCCAGCTTGGGTCTTTATTTCCTTTTCGAGTAATTTGCAGAATTATCCACCTGGGGAGTTTCGACTCGATATTTAGTTTTATCTGGGGTATTCATATCATCTCCATGTTTTCTAATTGACGGCATATCCGTTCATAGACTCGGTTGTCTTTCGTAAATCGCTAACTTTCATGCGCATTTGGAAGGCTCCATGAGTTCTTTATGAAGAGAATTTCTAATTATCTCATATTGCCAAACCTTTTTTCAGAAGATCTTTTCAACTACTTCATAGTTGGTGGCAGTCACCTGTATAGCCTTCCACAGCTGTTTGGCAGGTCCTGATAGACACGAGATCAAGGAATTCACTTTGAGTTGTCGTCGATATTCTGGTTGTCGACGGACGATTGGAAGCTCTCCCAGAATCTCTGCCACTTCAATACTCTCCTATAAATGGTAGCTGACTTTGGAAGTTGCATGGTAGTCGGAGCATTTAGAGCTGGCCGCTTTAGTTATGCCAAATTTGAGGAGCTGTTTATTTTAACTAGTATTAAATTTAATCTCTTCATTTCAAGAACACCGATTGCCTCGTGGCCTCGTTGCATTTCTTGAAAGAAGTTGCTTTTAGCAATCGCAGTTTGACTGTATAAGGTCTCTTCTGCTTCTTGAGCATCTTCTGGTAAGGACAAGATATACTGCTGCCACCTCAAATTTAGGTTTTCAGCTGCTCTATGCAGCTTTGATTCGAGTTATCTCATGAATGACACTTAATCCGTGTCATCTATGTGTTTTTCTCTAGCCGAATTACTCATAGTATCGGTTAACTGCAGCTGGATGTCTGGAATATTGTCCAAATATCCGGTTAATCTTGATGTGATGAGGGCTAATTGGACCTTATGGGTGCTGACATTTTTTAGTCACCCAAACCACTCAATCGTAAGAGTGTTTGTGACAAGGAGAGGGGGAATTGAAACTACTGCTATGCTTGTACAGTAGAAAAAATACTTTACTAACCAGTTCTCGGTCAGTGCACCATTTTCGTGCCTACAATAAATTTCTTTCTTATTCGAAAATAACTGTAAGACGAGATTAATTGAAATATTTAGAGATATTAGTTGTGGTTGATCAAAACTAGATCCTTTTGCTAATACTCTTATTTTACGAATAAATGGGCAATTACAAGATTAGTTTTACAAGATAAGAAGGGCGTTTCTGGTGGTCCAGGAAACATGTGTATGCAAAACAAGGGATTATCTCTTATTTAACTGTCTTATTGGGCAGATGATAAATAACAATTTTTACGAGTATCTGATTACAATAACATAAACGATTTCAAATGTTCGCGTTCGCGACAAATATCTCTAAATTTTATTTGATCTGATCTCAATGGATTCGTATTCAGGACAATATTTCGGCGTTTTTGAAAAGACTTTCCGAAATTTTTTCCTTAAAATGACAATTTTGAAAAATTTGATTTTTTTCATTCAGGTCGGTAATCGATAGTCGTTCCTCCTGAAGTCTGAATTATTGCCTCTTTTTAATTTTTTGCCCCTTTTCAAATTCAAATATTGACTGAAACTTGTTTTTTTTCGAAATGTCGCCAGGGTAGGGCTGTTGTAACTATTTGCAGGAATAGTCACAATTTTTGCGTTTGAAAAATATTTACAGTCTCTTTCTAAGACGTGTTTGCCTGGCGCAATGGGTAAAGCTGTTTCGTCACACAATTTTTTATAGAAAAATAAGGATATTTTCCTCGAGTTCACGAATTCAACTGACCGTCACCTTCGATTTTTTAAATTTTTTTTCGCAAATTTTCATCATTAGCCTTCGACGTTAAACCAAAAGTAGAAATAGGTAATAAATATCAGATTTTCAACTTCTCTTATAAAATTTTGAGTACAGTCAATGAAAGTCCAGACTTTACGTCAAATATTAGGCAACAAGTTACATGAACTTATTTTGCATGAGAACGCGGAGTGTGGATTTCAGAAGATGAGTCATATACCAAAATGTAACCCTGAATCTCATCTACAAAGTTGGGGTTGATTTTCACTAAGATCGGTATTTACGCTCATGGTTGCACGAGCGCCGACGCCACCTGGCGCAGGTTCGCGCCCTTAAAATTTAGTTAAACAAGTCTCCCGCGCAGAAAATTTATCGCACTCGTCGCTGCCACGGGCGCCGAGTTTTTTGGTAGGTCGATGTCGGCGCCTAAATTTTCGACCATGAAACCAACGCAAACTAGAAGACATTTTAAGTCGGAAACTTGTTTCTAGTCAAATTTTATGAGTTTTTTTTAATTTTCGTGAAATTCGCTTGAAAAGCTAGAAGAAACATTTAGCCATGAGCCTGTAACTATTTTGACCTTTGTAACTATTTCTTGACACTAAAGTAATAATTAATAAAATAAAAAATTTTAATTCAATTTTGGTCAATTTTGTGAAAATTTTGGCGTAGGTGCGTTTGGCCATTTCGCACATTTTGGCGTTCTGCCCTATGTTCTGTTTTCGCCACTTAGGCCTTATTTTTTTAATTAGGCGTTGGATTTAGGCTTAGGGTAGGCCAGCGCATGTTAGCCGTGACTAATAATGTCTTACGAACTACAAATGGCTTTAAAATGAAGCCGAAGTCGCTAAAACAGAACATAGGGCCGAACGCCAAAAATGACACAAAAGGGGCAAACGCATACGCACCGAAATTTCAGAGGTGGGCAAATACCAGATGGCCCAAAATGCCGGGCAAACCTTTTTCTGTCGTAAAAATACAGGTTGGCGCGAGAAATTCGGCCGATTCAAACATCCATAACTCTTTGTTCTGACACGATTTCGAAATTCTGTAAACGTAGAGCATCTTCGAATTACGGGCGCTTTCATTTGTTATTTTTTCGTTTTTTGACAATTTTTTGACTTTTTTGCCTTGGTCTCCCTTTGGTCGATAATTAAGGCTTGACCAAAGGGGGGACCAAGGCAAAAAAGTCAAAAATTGTCAAAAACAAAAATACCAAATGAAAAGCGCCCGTAATTCGAAGGTGTTCTACTTTTACAGAATTTCGAAATCCTTTCAGAACAAAAAGTTATGTATGCTTGAAATCGGCCGAATTTCTTACGCTACCCTGTACTTCTTTTTGCCGTGAAAACACTTTTTTTCTGCAACAGAAATACTTTTTTTCTGAAGATGATAAAAAAGAGTAGGTTCAAAAATTTATACTGTAATTCAATTTGATCCCTGGTTAATATGATTTACGTTGCTAAAAAAGCAGCGCAAGTGTTAAAAAGCAGTTTATTCATTATTTAACAAACGCAATTTCATGAAACACTGTACAAAATCACTGTACCAACAATATACTACACCCAGTACTGGTTCTCTTTCAACCTAGCTGGATTTACGATAGCATTTTTAGTTTTGCTGTGCCACAATGTTAGCCGGTGTTACTTGTGACCTGTCTTCACCGCCCTGTCTGTCAATTGCCTTGTCCTGTTCTCCTCTGGAATTGCTGCTTGAGGAACTACCCTCTTTTCTCTACCTTCTGTTCTTGAGGCGGCAGCAGCTGCAGCAGCACTGCCAACTGTCTATAGTTGTGTTGCTGCTGTCTGGGCAGTGCAATGGTGATTGGAGGCATTCTCTTGACCTGTTCACTGGGTGTTGTTTCAAAAGTGGCAAATGTGGAGGGCACTACTGGTGCTGCTGAACCGCTGCTGCCGCTGGTGTGGGTATTGCTGAGCCACCCGGCAAATAGGTCTTCGAACAGCTCCAGCAATGGACGGCTTCTGTGATGTTTGAGCCAAAATACCGGCTTTTGAAGCAGTAGTAGTGTCTGATTTGCCTTTGTGTGGTTGCCTGCCTATGCTGGCATAGACTGTAGAGTCCAACAAACTACTTTCATTGGACTTAGTGGCAGTTAGACCACCTCCAAGGTTTTATTCCTGATACCACCAGAAGAAGAGGAGCTGGAAGCTTGAAACCTTAAATGAGGGCCTACTACATCGTCCAGTCGGGCAGCGGTCGATGACCGGCAATTCCAGGAATATGTCTGCCTGAACCATCATCCCCGGTCTTGCTCCCTCTTCTGTGGCAAAACAACATGCGGATATGCTGAGCACTACTATGGCTAAAATAGCCACGGGAAGCGGTAGTCCAAATCGGGAGGAGCAGCCAGTCTGGGACCATCTGGTTTGCTGGTTAGAGGGCTGGTTGCGCTTGCCTGGATTGACCATACCTGCATCTACCCCTCTTCTGGCCGTATGTCTATTGGCCACAGGAATCGTGCTGGTTGGACAGAGTCGGATCGGAGTTCCAGCTCTATTTGCTCTACCACTCGCTGATTTGAGGATGTTGTAGTTCGAAGGCATGGAAGAAGAGTCTGCCCTCCTGGATGTCTGAGTGAGTGAAAAAGACGGCAGAATGGTTGGGCTGGGATGCAGGAATAACGACCAGTTGAGGGGTGTGATCACCAGGAAACGGGGAGAAGAACCCTGACATGAGCAGTAATGAGAAAATCACCAACTTTTTAAAATAAAAATAATAACTTACGTCAAGACTGACACGTTCAGATGTACCAAACTGATTTGAGTGATAGTGCGTGGATGGGTGAGCAGAGGTTGGGCTTGGATGGCTGGTAGGATACGATAGATGAACTCTTCTGCAGCACTCCATCTCATCATTTCCCAACACAAACGAGAAGGAGTCCTGAAATTTAGCGAGTTTGGATTTATAATACTAGCCTGATACTGAACAAAAGAGTGAGTCCCATATTAGTTTACCGTATAACCTCTATCAAAAGGGGGGGGGGAAGCTACTTAGGTTTGAAAAAGTGGCTTCATGGCGCAGTGCGTAAGCACACTATTTTTTTTGGCGTATTTAATTATTTCTAGGGGTATTAGGTCGCTGATTCCGAATCTGGCGTCAAAAAAAATAAATGTCATTCCCAGGTTCAATTTTGCTAGTACGAAATTATTACCGGTATTTGGGGCTCATGTCGGCCAGTTTAAGGTAATTAGACTTTTTTGACGCCAGATTCGGAATCAGCGACCCAAATTACCTCTAAACTGGCAAATAAGCCAACAAAAATAGTGTGCCACTACGTGGATTGAACCTGCAACACCAAAAAACACCATTTTGGGCCAAAAAACGCGAGCACTTACGCACCGCGCCATGGAAGCCACTTTTTCAAACCTAAGTGACTTTTTCGGCTGTATCTGAACTCGTAAATTTTGAACTGGTAAAACATGAGACTCGTAAAATTATAACTCGTAAAAACTAGGTTCGAAAACATGGAACTCGTAAAATAGAGTTTTGAAACACCCCCCCCCCCCTTTAATCCACCCACCCTCACTTTTATTACTAGGATTTCAGAGTTAAGGTCATTTTGATTTAAAATTTTGAAATTTTTCAAGGGTTGAAAATTAATCCCCATGGAGTATTAATAGAGGTATACGGTATATTCTCTTTGATAAATTATTAAGTACAGTCAACTCTGGCTAACGTGCCACTCCGCTAACCACAACTTTTAGGGTTTTTTGAAATAACTTTTTTTCACAATTTTTTGGAAAATCGGAGGGTAGCTTGGTCCTTGACTTTCGATTTTGTGTTGAATGGCTTTTTGCGTTTTTTCCTTTTACTTTATTTTTTTCGAGTTTCTCAAATTTCTCGGTATTCTACTTAATTGTTGAAAAAAAATAGTAAAAATGAAAAAACGGAAAAAGCCATTCGACGCAGAATCGGTCAGGAGCAGCCTGTGCCAATTCAAATTGGGCCACCGCAAATTGTGCCAAAATCAAGAGCAATATTTGGTAAATATTGCCGAATATTGCTCTTGATTTTGGCACAATTTGAATTGGCACAGGCTGCTCCTGCCCGCAGAATCGAGTATCGAAGGACCGAGCTATCCTCCGAATTTCAAATAGTTTGTGAAAAAAATGTTTAAGCCTCGTGTCCATGACAGAGAGGAAATTCCATGTCTTTTAACGCGGGAAGGGCTGTGAACTTTATTTTGTTAATTTTTTTTTCTTTTGGTTACATTTTGTAGCTAAGATTCAGGGCTACCCAATAAAAAATTTTCCAGCACAAATCTCCGAAAAAACTTTGATAAAATGCGTTTCCTCTCACTCTGCCTTTCGGTCATTAGAGTGAATGGCAGAGTGAAAGAGTGAGAGGAAACGCATTTTTATCAAAGTTTTTTCAGAGATTTGTGGCTGTAAAATTTTTATTGGTTAGCCCTGAATCTTAGCTACAAAATGTGACCGAAAAAAAATTATGAACAAAATAAAATTTACAACCCTTCCCGCGTTAAAAAACATGGAATTTCCTCTCAGTCGTTGGACACTAGGCTTTACAAAAAAACCTTAGAAGTGCCAGGTGAGCGGTGTGGCGGGTTAGCGAGAGTGGACTGTAGGATGTGTGAGCCCTTGCCCACCTTAAAAGCATTCATGTTGAGCTGGGCATACAGCACATCACCATCATCCACATTCTTCTGGTAAACCAGTTAGCCTCCTTCTCGCCAGCCACCAATAAAAAGAACCATTTTCAGGTGCTTTGGTGATGTTGTAGAAGATACGCGAACGCTCTCCATTCGACTCTGCACCCAAATGACTGCTGAAATAAAGTACTATATTTAAAATATTCGTCGGATCTGGCTATAAAAATACTGCTAAGAACCATATGTGGGTGACGTTATGACCAGAGTCAAATGTACCTATGAGAATGATTGGTGGTTTTTTAAAGAGCATGCGGTGAGCGACACCGCAATTTTTATTCTGATCAGATGCAAAACACTCAACGGAAAATTTTCAAAACAAAACATTCAAAAAATCTGTCCCGCGGGTTGGGTACTCAAAGTGGTGGCTCACCAAATGGACTCCAGGTATAGGTACGGTGGACTAGGTTAGACAAACCGGATAATTAGATTCACGGCGTAGGGGCGTTTGGCCCCTTTTGTCACATTTTTGGCGTTCTGTCCTATGTTCTGTTTTAACCACTTTGGCTTAGGCCTTAGGGTTAGGGTTAGGCCTTAGGCTTAGGGACCAAAAAAATGTCTTACGAACCACAAAATGGCTGAAAAAATAAGCCTAAGTGGCTAAAACAGAACATAGGGCAGAACGCCAAAAATGCGACAAAAGGGGCCAAACGCCTACGCACCAGATTCACCAGATTTCGACGAGTCAAGGCGGGTTCACCGGTACCAGGGGTGGACGGAAGACAAAAAAAGTCGGAACAAAAATCGGAACCGGAAGTAGAAAATTCTCAAAACCGGAAGTCGGAAATCGGAAGAAAAAAACTGCCGGAATCGGAAATCGGAAGACGGAAATCGGAAGAAATTCAAAAATTTCCTAGTGCCAAAATTTAATGTTGTACACATGCATCCGTAATTTATTTCAACCATAATCATAACAACAACAAGAGACTGCAATTATTAATATTCAAAGTTGTAGGCGGAAAGGTTATGGTGAAAGCTGTAACTTCCATTTCCTTGCAAGACATTTCTGCCAAAAATACTTCGAAAATATTTTTCAAGTGAACTATTCTCTTCCGAAATTTCCGAAATTCGCCCTATTTTTTCGGAAATCGGAAATCGGAAAACGGAAGAGAAAAGTGCCGGTAATCGGAAATCGGAAGACGGAAATCGGAATTCCGTCCCACCTGACCGGTACATATACCGCGTTTATAAAAGCATTCTCCTTTAAATTTTACTTACTGATTGAGCACCACGTAAGTCTTCCCCTGCTCAATAAATCTCGGAGTGGTTGAATAGATGCAAAGCTAGTGGCTCAATGCTGACCAGCAGGACCCTAGTAGTGCCTCTACCTCCAGCCCCACCACATCCATTTTGTCATGGTCGGACAATGGAATGTGCTCCACACCAATACTGCCTTTGTTGACCATGGCTTGACTGAACTCCAGCAGTGGTTGACTGCTAGCTGGTGGATCTGTAGAAGTGGAGAAGAGTTTAATGCCATTGCTGGGTGCTTGCACCACCTTGTAAATAACTTGATTGGCTGGTTTGCTTGCATGGTTGACTTGAAAGTGGGTGGGCTGAACATCGTTTTGCCACCTGACACAACACTTATCTGGCTAGGAAATTTGTTGGTCTGAAATAAGATATTTTTGAGAATGTGGTTTTAATCTAAAAAGATTAAGCTGAGGAAAATTTTGTGGATAGTGTGCAAGATTCTGGGTTGACTAAAAACTCTTTTGACCTAAAAACTCAGTCAAATTATCCTCCACGTGCCCCCTTGAAAAGTTGAAGTTGCGGCCCTGGTCGGGAGCTGACTGTCGCGAACTGCTTTTAGGGAACTGGCCTTAAAGTAACTGGCTTTATCGGAAACTGGTCGTACTCCCATGGCTGTATAAAAATTCGTAAAATTATTCCTTGCAAAATGGCGTGTGGGGAATGCCAGAATATAAAGTCACAGCACAAGAATCTAGTCAAAATTTGACTAGATTCTCATTCCATAAATTCTCATTCTCATTTTTGAAAACATTAGTTTTGATTTGTGGGGAGGAGTAGATTGGGCCTTTTAAAATTGGGGCAATTCAAATTGGGCCAATGCAAATTGGGCCAATTCAAATCGTTACTACTCATTTGCGCAAAACTCATTTGCGCAAACTCATTTGCGCAAAACTCATTGCGCAAAACTCATTTGCGCAAAACTCATTTGCGCAAATTTTTATAAACACTTACAGGTTCCAATTGCGGTGGTAGCAAACAGGATTTTTTATTGACTAAAGAGTTTATAAACGTTTAGAAACATTTAGAATGGTTAGTAAAACAACCAGATATATATTCCCTGCACAGGAATTCACCTCAGGAGTCTGACATCTGGGATTCAGCCGAAAGCAAATAAAAAATACTGTATCCTACTTATAATCGCGTCCTGAGCACAGTCTGATAATACCAATACAACTATTTCAGCTACCAAAACCACAGTACCGAGCTTTATGAATTTTTTTGATAAACCACAGCGCTCTAAATTGCCGCTCAGGTAGTGTTACTCAGGTGGTAATACCTTTTTAGCTATACCAAAGCAGCAGTAATCTGATGGTAGAACCGAGGTGCTTGCACCAGCATAGTATAATCCAAGTGGTATACTTTACGAAGTGATATCCAGGCGGTTTAACTAATGAACCACCTAGGTAGAAATTCTGTTTGCTGCAACTCGTATTTATGTTTTTAATCTATTTTTTCTTAAAAACTGTGCAATATGGCATTTACTTTGATTTCTTTTAGTGAAAGATGTCTTCCAAATCAAGCAAGAATAAATTTTTGGTGATCTGCAATGGCTATGAAATGCGCAAGGGAAGAGCTATGAAAACGATGCAAGTCTGGCGCTGTCTTAAAGGGACTGACCTCTTCCTACTCGGTGGTCCCCCGCCAATTCAAAAATTTCCCTTGATCATTGGACTTCTGTACGGATTTTTCCGCCACGTTTCTAACAAACTAGGCCTGAAATCAAATTTCAGGCTTAGTTTGTTAGAAACCTAGCGGAAAAATCCGTACAGAAGTCCAATGATCAAGGGAAAATTTTTGAATTGGCGGGGACCACCGAGTAGAAAGAGGTCAGGCCCTTTAAGAAAACTTGTAATGGATTGGCGATTTCTTCTCTTCAAACGACTACAGATCTAGAGCCGAAAAATTCTCACAGTTGCCGGAAGAGCCTCAGTAATATCGCGGTATTTTTAAAATTATATTCACATAAAAATCTTCATCAGATAATTTTGCAGAAAAGACAAAACATCGAACAGCTCAAGGCGACGCCATCAAAACCATCGGTGTTTAAGATATTCTAAAGAAGTATTGAATCAAAAAAAATTATTCAGGGACTTCTTAGCCGAATTCGCGGAAGAAATAGGATACGCAACCGTTGATCCATCTCATTAGCTTTGTCTCTGCCCTAAGCCAAATTTCAATTTGGCCGATTCAAATTGGGCCAATTCAAATTGGGCCAATTCAAATTGGGCCAATTCAAATTGGGCCAATTCAAATTGGGCCAATCCAAATTGGGCCAATTCAAATTGGGCAATGCAAACTGGGCCAATTTCAAATTGGGCCAATGAAATTGGGCCAAGATTTTTAGTCAAACAGCTACGGGTAACTCCAGAATAGGGCATAGTTTGCGCAAATGAGTTTTGCGCAAATGAGTAGTAATCATTCAAATTGGGCCAAATTCAAATTGGGCCAATTCAAATTGGGCCAATTCAAATTGGGCCAATTCAAATTGGGCCAATTCAAATTGGCCAATTCAAATTGGGCCAATGCAAACTGGGTCAATTTCAAATTGGGCCAATGCAAATTGGGCCAAGATTTTTAGTCAAACAGCTACGGGTAACTCCAGAATAGGGCATAGTTTGCGCAAATGAGTTTTGCGCAAATGAGTAGTAATCATTCAAATTGGGCCAAATTCAAATTGGGCCAATTCAAATTGGGCCAATTCAAATTGGGCCAATTCAAATTGGGCCAATTCAAATTGGGCCAATTCAAATTGGGCCAATTCAAATTGGGCCAATGCAAACTGGGTCAATTTCAAATTGGGCCAATGCAAATTGGGCCAAGATTTTTAGTCAAACAGCTACGGGTAACTCCAGAATAGGGGCATAGTTTGCGCAAATGAGTTTTGCGCAAATGAGTAGTAATCATTCAAATTGGGCCAAATTCAAATTGGCCAATTCAAATTGGGCCAATTCAAATTGGGCCAATTCAAATTGGGCCAAGATTTTTAGTCAAACAGCTACGGGTAACTCCAGAATAGGGGCATATTCACCCAAATGACCTGAAAAGTCAAACGCTTGTCTTTTTATCTAAAATTATGGTAAAAAAAAGTATGCACCCAGGTGGATTCGAACCAGCAACCTCTACATCACCCATTAGAATCGCTCAAAACTCCATCCAGAGTGACCAAACCAAGTGGTCGTCCACTTGGATCAAAATATTTTTTCAAGGTTTTTGGGTTCCAAAACAATTTCTATGTACTAATTCAAGTACGCTGAAGATGGTTTGAAATTACGTTTTATGGAAAATTTTTGAGTTATTGCCAACGATTGATTTCGTCAAAATAAAACGTAATTTTACCACTGTCAAACCATCTTCAGCGTACTTGAATTAGTACATAGAAATTGTTTTGGAACTTGAAAACCTTAAAAAATATTTTGATCCAAGTGGTCGACCACTTGGATCAAGTTTGGCCATCCAGGTGGACACCCAACCAGGGAGGGGTTAATGTAGAGGTTCATATACAAGTCAGCGAGGTTACTGGTTCGAGTCTCCTTAAACGTAAACTTAATTTTTTAACTCCATTTTTAGGCCATCCAGGCAGATACCCACCTGACCAGGAGGTACCTACCCAGGAGTTGGGGTTAGGGTGGGTCGATTTTCGGGCCATTGTTTGATGTGATTTAGATACAATCTGAAATTTTTTGGAAAAATGCAAAAAATTATCAATTATGTCAATAAGGTACAGAAAAAATCAGAATGAAAGTCTTATAAAAATATTGCACCGGTAGCCTAGCTGTTTGAGTCAAAATCTTGGCCCAATTTGCATTGGCCCAATTTGAAAAGGCCCAATCTACTCCTCCCCTGATTTGTAGTGCTTTTCGAGTAAAAACTAGGGTTGTACAAGAACGACCATCAACTGACAATAGATTCAACTGACAATAGTCAACTGAAAATAGATTCAACTGACAATAGTCAACTGACAATAGATTCAACTGACAATAGTCAACTGACAATAGATTCAATTGACAATAATCAACTGACAATAGATTTAACTGAAATCAGGATGGGAATCAGCTGAATTGTCCGACCTGCTGGAGGATCCGCTCAACGTTGCTCTGTGGTGATTCGAAAGAAAGGATTCTGTTGTTAATTTTGAAAATATTTTGATGAAAATTCAGAAGATTTTCACCTTAGAGATATTCACCTTTTTTACTTTAGTAAAAAGTGCCCAAATTTATTTCCAGACCCCGGAAAATGTGCGAAACTCTTTATTAGTCACAACTTTCGTCGTTGGCCTACCCCAAGCCTAAGGGCTAAGCCTAAACTTGTTGTTTGCAAGGGTAGTTACAGCATTTTTAAAAGGTCGGATTGTTGGGGGGGGGGGGGAGTATTCGCTACTAGCGACTTTGTTTGAATTGTCACGGAAAAAATAAAGTTCACTGTGTGGGGGCTAATTATGTTAAATTAATTTTTCTATTGTCAGTTGACTATTGTCAGTTGAATCTATTGTCAGTTGACTATTGTCAGTTGAATCTATTGTCAGTTGACTATTGTCAGTTGAATCTATTGTCAGTTGACTATTGTCAGTTGAATCTATTGTCAGTTGACTATTGTCAGTTGAATCTATTGTCAGTTGACTATTGTCAGTTGAATCTATTGTCAGTTGACTATTGTCAGTTGAATCTATTGTCAGTTGACTATTGTCAGTTGAATCTATTGTCAGTTGACTATTGTCAGTTGAATCTATTGTCAGTTGACTATTGTCAGTTGAATCTATTGTCAGTTGATAGTTTACCTTGTACAATGGGAATATTCCCGGAATATTTCCGGGAATATTCCCGGGTTTCCTGGTAATTTCCCCTATGTTGGGAATATTCCCGGGATATTCCCAATGTTCCCGGGAATATCCCAATGTTCCCGGGAATATTCCCGGGTTTTCTATATTTCCGGGAATTTCTACAACTCTAGTAAAAACTAACCTAAAGTCGTTTTCTTTTCAAAAACATCCATTTCCGAAATTTTATAACGAATCTAAATCATTGTGAGATAGACCAGTTTCCAAATTTGAAATTATGAGCAAATTTTTTTTAGCCACCCTTATGATGATTATCAAAAATGTCTGATTCTTATCATGATTGCCTGCAGCATTGAAGGCGCTTACGATCTCCAATTTTCAGCTTAGCTCATTTTGGCGATTATACTCTGCGAAAAGTTGTTCAAGTTCATCATTTATTCAAGTCTATCTTGTGAACATCCCTCTCAAGTTGGTGGTTATATCGAAATATCTCTTGACAATTTGGCTTTATCCCTCAAGCAGAAATGCAAATTGTGGTCGGAAAGAAAAGCAGCGGTGATTCGACTAGTCAGCTCAACAACAACGTGCCAGGTTTGTATCCTTATAATTTTTTGTTACCAAGAGTCCATTTTCAGCTCCGATGGAAGACTTTTTCGGCAGCAAGCTGTTCCAGTGTGATTCCAGTTGCCCTGTGTGCTACAAGCTGAACAAGCCCTTGGACTACTCGCCTCGTCTTCTTGTCAACGAAATGACCGGAGAGTTCAAAGAAGTGCCTGCTTTTGCTGCTCATGAATATCTCGACAAGGTGAATCTTCGTATATTCCGGTGCTTACAGGTAACTAATTATGCGATGTTTAGTGGAGTTTGTGGCATGAGCTTCCGAGTGCTGAAAGCAAGCGTCTGTTGGCTAGCAAAGCTAAAAAGGATAAGAAGTTGAAGTCGTACGTCTCTCCAAATCATGCATGGTCGGCTGTCAGCGCTTCGAGCAGCAATGAGGCTTCTGAATGGAGTGGCACATCTGCTATTAAGCCTTTGCGCTAGTGGCTCAAGTAAATCATATAAGAAAAACGAGCTTGTTATTTGTAAAATCTATTTGTTTATTGTAATTGCGGCCTAAGCGGCTTTGTTGACTATGTTGTTAGTGTTTGTCATATTCAGGCCTTGTTGTAAAGCTATGTTCAAGTGTTGTGAATTTTGTTGAATAAAGGGCGGTTTTGAATTTTTTATGGTGTCTTTTCCTTGAATATTGTTTTTGCCTCTATGTGACTGTTGGCATTTTGAGATTAATCGGTAGGTAATTGTAATTTTTACACGGCCATTTAATTTTAATTTTTTGATCCTCACGAACGAAAATTTTATTTGAAAAATTAAAATTATAAGCCCTTTTTTCTAAACCGGTCTTTTTGGCTTAGGATGGAAAAACCAGTTTAAAAACCGAGTGAACAAGGAACCGGATTTAGGAAAATCCCTTCTATTTAGTACAAAAACCGAAAAATCGGTCCAGGCCAGTTAACCAACTGCAAATTCAACCTAAAAATTTGAACTGAAAGCCGGTATTACCAACCTTGCCCCATTGCTCTCCATTTGGCTGCTTCATATTGACCAAGGATACGCTGAGCGGTATCCTCAATAGACTGACCCTTTCCTATGCTTCTCTCGGAGAGAGTACACAGAAAATGTGAATTCGTCTTCCTCGTCCTGCTCTAGCTCCTGTGTTGGAATGTGCCTGTAGACCAATTGTCGGCCTGAATGCAACTCTTCTGCTGACATCTCCACTGAACTCTTTGTGTCGGTGGTTGAAGACTGGCTATTGTCCCCCTCACTGTCCCCTTCTTCATCTTCTGGTTGTCGGCTAGCTACATCCTCGTCTGGTTCAGTCTCTTCTCTAGAATTGCTGGGTGTGGGTGGTGTTGCTAACTGTTCACTAAGTTTGACAAGGCGGCCATGTCGAGGACTGCGATACACTTCCACAAACAAGGCATCATCACATAGAGTGGACAGTTTTGTGAGGTTAAGATGGCTGGCATTGATCGCCACGCTTCCGCCTAAAATATTCAGGAATAATTTTTTTTTTGGGTTAGTTCATTGTAAAAAAAACCCAACCTAGCCCCTTGACAACAATTGGCAGTGTGTTTACGAATTTGTGCAAACTAGAAGTAGGAACGTTGGAATAGCTAGTGATAATCCGAAACCTAAATTCCTCGTCTTTTTGATGTTGTCTGACCTGTTCCTCTGAGCTATGAGTCTTAGCAGCAGCCACCACTACAAAATTAAAGTGGTCTCTTTGAGACCAGCCACCCAAGTCCGATTGCGGTTGGTAGGTTAGACGACGAGTATTTATGTCAGCTTGGGTGAACTCATCCACAGGTCGCTGCACTTTTTCTAGCAGTAGACGGCCATGCTGGGGCAGGCGAGTCACTCGGAAAAGGATATCTTCTGGTTCTACCTGAATTGTAGAAACTTAATTCTGCAGTTAGGGCATTAATTTCAAAATTTAGACAAAACGCCGGTTTTATACTTTAGGGTATAGCAACGACTCGGTACAACAAATGACTCGGTACACCGACTCGGTACAAGTACGACTCGGTACACCGACTCGGTACAAGTATGACTCGGTACAACGACTCGGTACAACCTACGACTGGGTACAACGAGTCGGTACAACCTACGACTCGGTACAACGAGTCGGTACAATTATTACAAATTTTTGTACCAAATTTAATTATTTGTACCAAATTTACTTCTTTTAGGATCTAATTTTTATGGATCATGATCTCGTTAACTGATCTAGGATATGTATCAAGGGCTGCCGTTTAGGTTGATTAATCAGAAAAAATTGATTTTGAGGCAGTGTTTTCAAAAGTCAGGCATAGTTTCAAAGTCATAGGCATAATTTCAAAGTCATAGGCATAGTTTGACTAGAATTTTGACTGTAATTATGCCTATGACTTTGAAATTATGCCTATGACTTTGACTTTGAAAGTATGCCTATGACTTTTGAAAACACTGTTTTTAGCACCAGGAGTTCTTAAAAATCTGATTTTAGTGCCAAATCTGATTTTTTAAAAAATATTTCGTTCATTTCAGACACTAGGAACACGCAAAAACGTGATTTTTAGTCCCAAATCTGATTTCTTGCACAAATTTGTCTGATTTTCGAAAATTTGAGTTGGAAGCTCTGCGTATATCCCACCACTTAGGATGTATATCCTATTAGGATACTTGGATAGTTTTTTAGTATATTTGAAACATCCTTATTAGGACACCTTTCTCGTTTCTGCCTGGAGACCGGTTTATGGTTTGCTATATCGAGATTCGCTTGTACCTAGAGTTCGTTTTGTAGATCCTTCCCCTCTGGAGACCAGTTTCAGCTGTTTCGTCCTCCGAGACGTTTAATTCTCAGTTCTTATCTTGAAACTGTTATACAGACAGGTAGCAGTAATTATCCTCCGGTAAATTCTTTCTCCACTAAATTCACCCGGCGGTGAATTTACCCTCCAGAAAATTCACCCGCGGTAACTTCACTCTCCATAACGTACATAATCTTGAGGTTACAGGTTCAAATCCTAGTGTTAGTTAACATTCTTTTTTTTTTAAAGGGGGGGGGGGCGTTGGCTTCTACGGCTACTTTTTGACATCGACTGCTACTTCACTTTAGATAAAAAAAATTCACATATTTATTTTCCTATCTCAAATGTTTTTACACCGTTTTGTAGCTGAGTTATTTATCTATCAATTGAGTGGTCAAACACCCTGATTGAAAATACACCAAATATGAGGTGAAACTCCACTAATACACCTAATTAAAAATCCACAAAATCACAAACTAATTTATAAGACCAAAACTATCTGATACCTCCCTTAAATGGTATCCGCATCCAGAATCCGAATAATTGGATTAAGCTAAAAGTATTTAAAAATTTTACAAAATTTCATAATTTTACCCTATGCAAAATCGTTTACGGAACACGGCTTGATAATACTAAAATAATATTTTAATTTGTCGTACAAACCCTACCGAGTCGTAAAACCCCTAGTTTTGGAGTAGTTCCGTATCCTGTAGGGTATCCAGGTGGTACTGGAGTGTACCTAGGCACCTAATGCTGCTACTAAGGTATTAGTAACCAGGTAGTATAATAATACAGTCGAACCTCGGTTATCCGGCACTCTAGTTATCTGCACCTCGTTTATCCGGCACCCTGAGGCCGGTCCCCAGGGGTACCGCCTTAGGTGGATGGATATATCTGGAGACCTCATGTGAATAGATGTCCAGGCGGGTAACTGTTTAGATAACTGTTTCGTTCCATTCAATCCATATCCAGAAACGAGTGGTGAAAATTTTCGAGGATGAGTTTAGTCGATATAGTACAACAAAGAGTAGATTTGGTACAAAAAATTAAATTTGGTATAAAAATTTGTAATAATTGTACCGACTCGTTGTACCGAGTCGTAGGTTGTACCGACTCGTTGTACCCAGTCGTAGGTTGTACCGAGTCGTTGTACCGAGTCATACTTGTACCGAGTCGGTGTACCGAGTCGTACTTGTACCGAGTCGGTGTACCGAGTCATTTGTTGTACCGAGTCGTAAGTCGTTCATACTTTAGACCACCTCATTTATACCCAACTAAATAGCCTACATTGCTGATGTTGGCCCTGAGCATGTCCACAGATATGACTGAGGCGATTCCTGGAGCAGCATTCAGCCTGGCATTCGCCTCCAGCACGACTGTTTTGCGTACTCTCACCCTCTCTACGGTAAACCACTCTGGGCGACTCTGGTGGAGACCGTCGGTGACTAGAAAAGAGAACCCAGAGTTAGATAATGTAGACCCGTCTAAATAGAGCATAACGTTTTAGGATTTTTTGAAAATATAGGAAAAGGCTTACCTTGATTTGGTATGAACACCAGCTGTGAAGTGTCGTTTTCCAGATCTGCTTGAGTGAAACTGTGTACACCTTGAAGGGGCTGATCCAGCCAAGCTAATCTGCCCCCAATTGGCTGCCACACTAAGTACTTTAACTCGTTAGTTGGAGTGTCTGGATCTACGGCTTTTAGGTGCTTTTGGGTAATTATTCCGCTTCTGGGTTTGCTATTGACTGGTGGAGTGCTGGGGATTGACAAAATTTCGTTGTGAACCACTTCTGGACCTGCAATTTATCAGAATATAATGTAAATGTAGAAAAATAGTTACTGTGATGTTTCTAATAGAAGTATGGGCTTCTATTTTTTGACCTCTCTCTAGAGGGGGAATTTATTAGGAAGGGGGCTTCTATTAGAGAGGGGCTTATATTTTTCAACCTCCCTCTAGGGGGTTTCTATTAGAAATATTACGGTTAGGGATGGAGGATGGCCTATTCCGGGACAAAATCGTGAAAAAAATTCCGGGACGGGATAACCAAAAAATACCCCGCGACGGGACAGACTCAAATATTTTTCCGGGACGGGATCCGGGACGCGAAAAAAACCTTTAAAACTCTCCGGACGGGACTGGGCGTCCCGTCCTGACCGTCCTCCATCCCTAATTATGGTAACTATAAAATGTTGTTTTCTGATTATTTTGTCCCCGTGCCCAAATATTTCGGTTGATATTAACATTTTTGGTTTTAAATTCAAGCATCAAAATCGACTTAATAGACTTAATAGACAGACTTACGGAAATTTTTTGTTTTGAGGTATGGTTGGTTTATTTGAGTAGTAATTTTTATTGGAAGAAATACGATATTGGCCAACTTACCCATTTGGTTATCCATCTCTAGTTTGATTTTTAATATGGTTGGGGCACTGCACTTGGCTTGTCTTGCACCCGTGGAGCAAGCCCTAAGAACCATCCATTCCTCCTCTGGAGCACCAGTTGCTGTTGGACTCTTGAGATAGACCACTTCAGCATTGAACAACTGATTCTGGTTAAAGGCACTGATTATTGGCTGCCCACTTCTGCGGTTGACAAGACTGCCTGACTGTGGCTTCTGGACTAATCTATACTCCAGTTCATCTGGTTGATGTCCATTTCGGCAGGCACTGACACACGGAGATGGCGGGAGTGAGCACTAGGTTGGGGCAGAAGAGGCAATAGATAGTTAGAAGGCACAATCAGTAAAATCTGTAATTAAAGTAGTTAGTTATGCGAGATGAATAATTTTAACTGAAAATAAAAAGTTTGGCTGACCTGAGTATTGTCGATTGCCCTGATAGGAACCCTCAAAGATCCAATAGAAAGCATTGATTCATCACTTTTATATTTCCCATCAGCTGAACTGCTCCAAGCCACAGACACATTCACCGAAAAGCTGTCCTCTCCGCCATCCGCATTTCCAATCGAAGAGGTGTTGTGAGAGCACCAGAGTGAATGTACTGTAATTGGCCAGACAGCAGTTCTTTGCGACGGAAACCCCACACAAAGTTATTGTTGTTAGATTGAAATGCTGTGGATGGTTCTAAATATTTTTGAAAGTAAAGTAATGAAAGCAATAGTGACTGTTGAGTTTCAGAAAAATATCTCGGTTAAACTACAGATCAGACTTTTCAAAATAAGTCCGACTAACTGGCTACCAGTTTACACAGCTTGAGCACTAACCCATAGTTATTCAGAATAAATTTCAACTTCACCAACCTTTGAAGATTGCAGAAGAAGTGTGCCTTGGTTTGGCTTGTCTGCCAACACAAATTTGATGTCAGAAATATCCGTACCATCTTCTTCCATTACCACATCCAGCAATTCCTCAGTGATTGAAACAGAGGATGACATAGGAACACTCAGCCCTTCTGATTTAAGCCTAAGCACCAGCACTTTTGCCTGTTTCTTGAGTCTGGCAACAGCCTTTCAACTGTGATGGCCACATCTGCATACACCATTTGATCACTAATCGCATCCTGACTGAAGTTACCGACACTAGAAGAGATGGTTGATGCTACAATTCGGATGGGAATGGTCATTGTTGGCTGACTGGATAGGCCAGTCATCGAACCGAAAGCTTGCAGGGCGAGGAAAACTCTGTTTTGATTGATGTCTCGCTGCTGGAATGATGATGATTGAACCAATTGACCAGTTTTAGATAGCACACGGAAAGGTGAAGAGCCAGTCCCTGGGTGGATTTGAAATCTGTAGAGAAGAGTGATCAGAATGTAAAATTCGAAAGAGAAAAGAAACTGACCCAATATTTTCCAAGTCAACATCAATATTTGTGGTTGCACTGATTTCCTGAAAGTAATCAGCAAAAACTCTGATCCAGCATCCTTGGAAGCGGCGGACGGCAAGAAAGCACGGCCGGACACTAGTTTGACAAATGGCTTGGAGGCGGTAAAGGTTAGGGATGCATGAACAGTGTGCTGGCCATCACTCACTGCATATCTGCAAAAATTCGCTACCTTATTATGATCGTAACTCTGATTCTCATTAGAGCCGATACATGAAATGAGGTACATGAAACAGACGGACAATTTGAAATTATTGGCTCCAACATTTTCACTGTTTCATTGAACAATTGTCGGATGAATTAAAAATTATTCGGAAATGGTTAATGAATGGTCGGACAATCGTCCTTGGTCAACCCCAGGTAAGACTTGTTTATTGCGTAAATTTTTTTACGGAAAACCGGATAAACCTCGATGGCTGTAACTGTAGCATTAGGTGCCACAAAATCATCGTAATTAGTAATTACTCTGCAATTCCTTACCTAATTTTAGACTCTTTCTTCAAACTCAAATGTCGCACAATTAAGCTCCTGGACTTTAGATGTCTTTGTGTAAAATTTCTGACTGACAGTTCTGGTCTCTCTAGTGCAAATAATAAAATCACGGAAGAGCTCGGCGAAGTGAAAAGCCAAACTCTGCACTCCTCCATCTAGGTCAATCCATGGCAATAAAGACGGATAGAGAACCCTTTCACCATGTTCAACCAAATGTATCTCATGATGGAGGTGCTGAGCTTCTTCGAAGGCAGTCAATGGCAATTTCGCACGCAGCAATTGAGGGGCATGATCATTTTGTCCAACAATAGACATAGTTAACCACAAGGGTATTTTAGTGTGTTTCCGTATGCACTCTCCGCAACAAGATGTGCCCTATCTTCACGTGATTCATCTCCAGAGTGTTCGTAGAAAAGCCTGAAAAAATAATTTCTTTATAAAATGCAGATTTCCAGGAAATTTTGAATTGGCGGAATCGTAGATTTCTTAAATTAAAACATTTTTATACTTCTCTTTTTTGTTAAATTTTTTATCTTTCATTTCCTTTTTTTCCTGTTTACGGGTAAAATTTTTTTTTGTCACAGATTCACTTTTTTTCTGTCACAGAGTTCCTTATTTCTGTCACAGATTTCAGTTTTTCCTGTTTCTTTCGAAATTTTTGATCTTTTTCGAAATTTATTACACTATCAGATAGCCTTGCGATTCTAGTTTCTGGCGAGCTATCATTTTTGCATCTTCCTTGCAAAAAGACGTGACCCCCAAATAACCCAAATAACCCCCAAATAGTCAAATACAACATATCTAATAGACAAGCTTATTCATTCAAATTTGAACTTTATTCAAAAGTTGTAACGAACAGAAGAAAGACCACAAAAATAACAATACTCTCGGTTTCATTATTCCTCCTGAATTTCTCGTTCTTCGATCAAATTGTTCCCTGCCTCTTGATTCTGCAGAAGCTGGCAACCTCTTCGACTCGAATTCTCTTTATTTGACGGTCCATTTGTCCTTTTTGTCTTCCACTTGAACTTCCCAGCCTGTTCTTGTTATTTTGACGATGTTAGCGTGGAGATCGTCGACTCGAACATATCCATGGCGTTTGCTTCCTATAAAACGGTAAATGTTGACTGTGAAGACACTTGAGAGAAACAGGTTTTGGTTGAAACACTAATTGGCTCAGCTTCACAATTCAAAGAATTGACATCGATTCATTTTGTTGCCAGTCAAAAATGGCGACAAATCATTTGTCACAAACAACAAAATGGCGCTAAATCATTTGGGTACGTATCGTTTCCCCGAAAAATCATTTCCCCGAAAAGTACGTTTCCCCGAAAAGTTCATTTCCCCGAACAGTACGTTTCCCCGAAAATATTTGTAATTTCAATAAAGTTGTGTTATGAACAAAAATTTGTCAAACAGATAAATCTCGAGTTGATATTTCGTCTTGTCTGTTACTTCTGCCTGTTTGTCCCTTTTTTAAGATGTTAATTTTTCAGTACATTTTATGAAAAGTTTGGCGCTACCGGAGTATACCCCCCCCCAAATGAAATTTTTTTTAAAGTGTTTCCAAACACCCTATATCGACCTAAAATTGCCTCAGAAGCTCGAAAAAGGCATTATTTTTGTGTTCTAGTCAATAAAAATTGAGTTTGGGACCACCCAAATATACCTATTTTGACCATTTTTGAAGGGATTTAGGGCCATATTAGGGTGGGAAAGGACCAAAAAGGGCCAATTTAGTGTGAAAAGGAAGATGTTGAACATAGTTTTGTTGACTGGGGCTACCGCATAAATAAACTCTGGTATGCATACATTTTTTATGCATCCAGAGCATAGTTGGATCGCCGCCGCCGCCACCGCCGGCGCCGCCAGGGGCCTATTCCAACAGTTGAAAGTTGAAAGTGTAAAGTTGAAAGTGGAAAGTGAAAGTGTTCCAAGAGTTGAAAGTTGAAAGTAGAAAGTGAAAGTTGAAAGTGAAAGTTGAAAGTTGATGGTATTCCAACAATTGAAAGTGACTCACTTTCAACTTTCACTTTCAACTGTCAACTTTCACTTCCTCCTATATATTTCTAAATTTTTAAATTCGTACATTTTGCGGGAATTCAAATTTTACAGTTTGAACCAACCAAACCAAGTGGTCGTCCACTTGGTGCGAATTTTTTTTTTTACGTTTTCATGTTCCAAAACCTGTTTTCTGGACTAATTCGGGCATGCTGAAGATGGTTTGATAATAGTAAAATGGCGTCTTCTCGGGTATTTTTTGAGTTTTGGTAAAGTCGAGTTTTGGTAAAATCAATTATACGTCAAAACTCAAAAAATACCCGAGAAAACGGAATTTTACCACTATCAAACCATCTTCAGCACCCCCGAATTAGTCCAGAAAACAGGTTTTGGAAAATTAAAAACGTGAAAAAAAATTTGATCCAAGTGGACGACCACTTGGTTTGGTTGGTTCAAACTAAGAAATTTAAATTCCGCAATTCCGCCTAAATGGGACCCCATGGTTACTGATAATGGATTAAGACAAGGGTACTGTGGGTAAATTGATAACAATAATGATGTGTGGGTACCACTTTATAGTATTCCCTTTACTACTCGAGGTTGAAAAATAATGAAAAGATCCGAATTACATATCGAAATCGTAAAAAATACCCACAAATTTGGATTCTACGCAAAAAATTGCATCTAGAAATGACCAAAACCGAAAAAAAATTTTACTTTCAACTTTCACAAAAAATCGGACCACCTATTTCAACCCACCGATTTTTACCATCTACTTTCAACTTTCAACTTTACACTTTCAAGTGTTGGAACACTTTCACTTTCAACTTTCTACTTTCAACTTTCAACTTTCACAAATTTCACTTTCAAGTGTTGGAACACTTTCACTTTCAACTTTCAACTTTCTACTTTCAACTTTCAACTTTCAACTGTTGGAATAGGCCCCAGGCGGCGGCGGCAAAATATAAGGTGCCGCCGGCGGCGGCGGCTGCGCCGGCGGCTGAAAATGAGGTCGGCGGCGGCGGTGGCGGCGATGGCAGCGCCGGCGGCGGCGGCGAAATAAAAAGTGCCGCCGGCGGTGGCGGCGGCGGTGGTGGCAAAGCAGCGGCGGCGGTGGCGGTGGCGGCGGTGAAATTTAGCAAGATTTTTGCGCCGCCGGCGGCGGCGGTGGTTTTTCGGAGATGCACAACTATGATCCAGAGTCACTTTCGAGTGATTTGCGTCTAAGTATGTGGGTGTGCGCATCTCAACCCCAAGCAACCAAGCCCCCTGCGCCCCGAAGGGGCGCAGGGGCTTGGTTGGTTAGAGATGCGCGCACCCACTTACCTTAGACATAATTCCGAGAAGACTCTTGAACAAAAATGTATTTAGAGACTATTTTTGCCCAGCTCCAGTGACCAAAACATGCCAAAACAGGCAAATGGTCGAAATTTCAAAATGTCCAAAACTCAATTTTTTATTAACCAGAACTCAAAAATAATGTCTTTTTTGAACTCCCGAGGCAATTTTGGGTCGATATAGGGTGTTTAAAAACACTTTAAAAAAAATTTCATTTGGGGGGGGTATACTCCGGTAGGGTCAAAAGTTTTAGAAGTGTTATGGCTATGGCTCACGTGTTCCAAAGAGTTCTAGAAGAGTTAGATGATGGCTATGATGTGGTATAGCCAAACAATCAAGAGACTGAATTGCCAACAGCTGTTATCCAGGCGGTAACTAATTTGATACTTTTTTAAGTGCTGATAACCTTTTTTAGGTTTTTATTCAGTCGAACTCCAATAGAAACAAGAAAGTGCTTATCCATGAAGGCTACACTTACTGGAAGGCCAAATCGTACGAAACCAAAACATACTGGGAATGCGACAAGGTCGACGAATGCGGATGCAAAGCTAGAATTCACACCATCACGGCACAGGAGTAATCTTGAAGACAGTCGGGGCTCACAGTCACAACAAGTCAGCAACAGAAGTTTCTGTTCGAGCTATTAAAAACACAATCAAGGATTATGCTGTCAATACACTCGAGGTGAGATTGTTTAAGACAAGGTGCTTATTAAGACTCTACGTTTAGCGTCCAGCGCAAATTGTCAACAGAGTTTTGATTGGCGTGGAGGAGGCAGTTCAAGCTAAGCTCGACAAAAGTACATTCAAAATAACTCCCGCTCCATTTCAACAGGTTTGTTGTGGTAATGGTAAAAAGTATTACCCAATAGGTTTAAGGTCTACATAATACTCGCTGAAAGAGGGGGTTACGTATTTCCCGTCTTGTACGCACTTCTCGAGAACAAGTCCCAAGCAACTTATGAAAAGCTTTTCCGCATGATTCGACGAATTTGGCCTGACTTCATTCCTTCGAGTGTCTCTATCGACTTTGAGATGGCTGTGATCAGTGCTCTGGAGGTGGTCTTTCCAGAATCCGAGGTGTGGGCTGCTTCTTTCATCTCGTGCAGAACATGATCAAGAAGCTTAATAGTGCTGGACTCAAAGGACGCTACGAGACGGAACCAGATTTTGCTGTGAAATGCCGTGAGTTTTCTATTTTTCGACTCTGGTTTGACATAAAAAATTAAGGGATGATAACAGCTATGGCTTTTGTCAAACCAGAGGATGCGATGCCCGTCTTTGCTGAGCTAGAAGAATTGCTGCCGGAAGAACTCGATCCTATTCTTGATTGGTTCCAAAAGTACTACATCGGTATGTGACTATTTTACTGCTTAATTCAATCGGTTTACTATGCTGTTTAGGGTTTGTCAACAGGCGCGGAAATATGGTGGTCCCAATGTTTGCTCATTCGCTTTGGAACGTCTATGAACGCACGCTCAACGGTAACCACGAACTAACAACTACGCAGAGGCAGCGAATCACAGGATTCAAATGGAGTTGGACGTCTGTCATCCCGGATTTTGGAACTTCGTCAATTGTCTCAAAAAAGTTCAGCAGGGGCGCGATCAAAAATATCTGCAATGGCAAGCTGGAAAGCGTCCAAAGGGGAAGCGGACCGTCTACAAAGAAGCGGACGCTCGCATTCTCAGAATCGTGGAGGAATATGAAGATCGCAGCACCGAAGATTTTTGAAAGGGTTGGCTAACAATTATGTTATGAATGATATTTGAAAATCTTCTTTGTCTTGATTCTTGATTGATTGTGATATTACACAATAAAATTTTTTGCTTACCTATTTTTTTCAACTAGCGTTACGAAATGGCTGTAACTAATTTACCCCGCCAAATTACTGATTTACCCCGCCAAATTATTTTTTACCCCGCCAAATTTGAATTTTGAGCAAAATACTTGTTTACCCCGCCAAATTACTGATTTACCCCGCCAAATTATTCATTTACCCCGCCAAATTTGAATTTTGAGCAAAATACTCGTTTACCCCGCCAAATTACTGATTTACCCCGCCAAATTATTCATTTACCCCGCTAAATTATTCATTTTACCCCGTCAAATTTTTACTTTACTTGCGGATGTTTGTATTCTGCCTATGTTGATTTTCATCTTTAATTACTAGCTTCAGATGAAAAGAGGACCTGCTGCTTCTTGGAATAAGGAAAAAGTTTGCCGAAACGAAAAAAAAATTGATTTATGGTTGGCCTAAAACTCAATCTGGTGCTATGATTCATCTCAAGAAAGACAACATAACGAACAAAAAAGTTTAGGATGATGCCGAACTTGAAGGTTTGTAATCCCATCGTTGAAGCAAGTGCAAAACCAGAAGTCTACTTTATGCCGAAAGCAAGGATTTACAAGCACTCTGACGCTTGAAGACGTGAAATAGTACTTCGAACAAAACAGTAATACCCGGTAGCTTTCCTTCTGTAATATTGTTCGGGCTACTAATTCGGTTTAGTGGATGAGAACAAGTCTTTTGCTGTCGCCTTCAATTACCGGTCTATCAATGTGCGTGAGAACGGTGTGGATAGGCTTACTGAGCAGTTCTATCTGGTGATCAACTCGAAGAAACTCCAAAATCGCCAAGCAAACTCGCAGGGTGTTCAAGGTGACGGAACGAACAAGCTTATGACTTTCAACTATCCTCTGCTAGTGAGTATTTTAACGTTGGCTATCAATAGAATTTTTCATAACTTCCTAGGTTGCTGGCTTCTCTGATGCAGACAAAACTTTCTTTCCAACTTATGCTGCAATTTCTTCGCATGAGGACACTTGGAGTTACAAGGGCTTTCTGGAGGCTATTTTTCGAGCAGGCAACTACGAACCAGAGCTACTTGTCGCTGATGGGGCAACACAAATCACTGCTGGTAAACAGGTCAATAGTCAGAAGATAAAATTTAAAGTATTTTTTAGCTTGCCATCAAGTGTTTCCAAGTACAAAGCGAGGTATGTGCTACGCTCACGTGACAATGGATCTGAACAAGGATTTGCCGAAGGCTAGAATATACCAAGAAGCCTGTAAAGAGATCAAAAATGATGTGCAGAACTTGCTATGGCTTCACTCCTTGCTGCTTATGAAACTGAAAGCTGATTGATCCTTTACCGTGACCACTAGAGCTGAATGAAGAGAGGGAGAAAAAAGAAAGTTGGTCAAGTTTTGGAGCGAATTTAGTTATTATTTATACAGTACATATCATTTTGCTTGAATTTGATGTCAACTGTTTGCTTTGTTGAGTTTTTTGGTAATAAAGTATTCTTGTCATGGTTTTATCTCTTTCCGTTTTTACGTGTTGAAGAAGGGTCGATTTATAACAACTTGAGACTTTACTGGTACTTGATATGAAGCGATCGGAAAAATGGTGGTCTCACCTAATGAGACAAATATTATTGGCTTACTTTCTATTTATTTCCTCTTTGTTTTGGCAAACCTTTTCCTTATTCCAAGAACCAGCATGTCCTCTTTTCATCTGAAGCTAGTACTTAAAGATGAAATCAACATAGGCAGAATACAAACATCCACAAGTAAAGTAAAAATTTGACGGGGTAAAATGAATAATTTAGCGGGGTAAATGAATAATTTGGCGGGGTAAATCAGTAATTTGGCGGGGTAAATCAGTAATTTGGCAGGGTAAACGAGTATTTTGCTCAAATTCAAATTTGGCGGGTAAATGAATAATTTGGCGGGGTAAATCAGTAATTGGCGGGGTAAACAAGTATTTTGCTCAAAATTCAAATTTGGCGGGTAAAAAAATAATTTGGCGGGTAAATCAGTAATTTGCGGGTAAAACAATTTGAGCCTTACGAATTACCAGCAAAAATCCATTGCCCGTAATTGACTTTAGTGAAACACCGTCTAACACAGCTATTATATATTATTCAAACATTTTCGGGGAATGAACTTTTCGGGGAAACGTACTTTTCGGGGAAATGAACTTTTAGGGGAAATGATACTTTTCGGGAAATGAACTTTCGGGGAAACGTACTTTTCGGGGAAATGATTTTTCGGGGAAATGACCGTGTCCCATTTATGGCACGTATCGTTTCATTTTAGATGAGAGCGGTAAAATAAGTCTTTTTAATTTAGTTATTATAAATGCCATCTCAAGCTAGCAAGCCTACAAATGTTGGCAACTTTTCGGCTCGAAGCAAGATCTACCGTCTGTGAAAAAAGAAAAATCTGTCGTAGGCGGTTAGTTACTAGTTTACACTAGGTTTTCTAAGTATCTTGATTTTGAGATCCGTCCAGAGGCGGAAACAGTCAATTCCCGCTGAAGGATGATTTCGGTTGTCTCACGCTCAAAAGTCCATCTGCTGACTCTTTGGTTTCAAGCACTTCTCCAGAGAAAGAAATAACTCTGAAAAGTCTTCACAAACGGATCCTGGTTTTGGAGAGAATGTTGAGCAAGAAATACGACGGTGAGTTGATTCCCCTCTCTTCGATCCGATGCCATTATGGAGCTCTTTGTTACAATTCTGATTGCAAGTATAAGGTTTGTACTTTCCATGAATTTTTTGAAACTTATAGAAGCCTGTGTGACAGTTTCGTAATTGGTGATTTTTAGCATCCTCCAGATTGCATCAACAGTCGTTTTTGTAATCGCTCGAATTGTGCTTTTCGTCATCCTCCTCTTCCAAAGCAACAAGTCGTAACGCGTCCATTGAAAAAGCATTGGTTTCAGCGACTTCCTCGAGGATAAAATGGTTTCTCTGCTTCCGATCAGAAAACTCTAACCTTCCGTTAAATCATCTTTTTCGAACGTGTTACTAGGTCCATTCTTTTGTTTGGGATATCATTATTGTACGCTGCTTATAATCATTCGCTCGTGGTGTCATTTGCAATAAAAGTTCAGTCTCATTATATTGTCTTTTTCCTTGGCAAGGTCGCTGTTGTACATCGACTTTAAACTTTTTTCACCGTCTGGCTCACCTTAACTGGCGCTCTAGTCAATTCGTCGACGGCCATTTTGTCGACATTTTGGTCAACCTTCATTTTATCATGATTTATCGTGCCAATTGTGATCCAATGTACAGGGTGGCGCAAAAAAACGCGGCCACTTGAAAAAAATTTGCGTAGATAGCTCCTTGCCACATCGATTTCCCCAGGAAAATCGCTGGCAGTGGTTAAGCCACCTAGGAGCTTTGTGGTGTTTCTCTTTATCACAGCCGGCATTGTTGAGGAGGTTTCCGGGGGCTCGCCACCCAAAAATGGGAAACCGGCCGGGCAGGGGGTTACGTACTTCAATTTTTTAAAGTGGCCGAATTTTTTTGCGCCAGCCTGTAAACTCCATTTAAAAATGGCCTGAAATTTCCCCAATTCTAACATCAACGCTATCATTAGTAATATTACTAGTATACCGTCTCGTGGATACCTTGAGAGTACTACCTCCTGGGTACCTCCACCTGGATACCGTCTCCTTAGTACCCCTATCGAGATTAAACCTACTTAGATTAAAACTAAGAAAAACATGTTTGAATCGTTCATAAGGTACGCTGGCCTACCCTGCGCCTAGCGCTTCGCCTAAAGTAAAAAACAATAGACCATAAGTTGGATTATGCGAGTTAGGACTTGTGTGAATCGAGCAATAAGAGTTTAGGGCTTTAATCGAAAATCTCGATTAATTGACCGTCGAAGCTGGAGTGGAGCCAGAAACTGACTTCTAAAATCTACAAATCTACCTTACTGTAAGGTCGTACAGCTGGTAACCATCATGAAGAAATAAATATATACATCAGTTACTAAAAACTATGTCTATGTTCCATCTATTAGGGTGTCCAGGACCTCTTAAGATCGAATTGACTGAGTTTTACAAGGCAAAAAGTCAAAATCTGCTTGATTTTTTTCCTCAAAAAAGTGATTTCTTACCGAAAAAATATATATTCCGTAGTTTTAACGGCATATAGACGTTTCCCAAATATTTCAGTTCTATAATAGTTTTGCATTTTTGCCTTGGCTATCAATTTTTTTCTGAAAAGTGTTTTACTACTTGTTTTTCATCTTTTCTATCATCTTCAGCATCTAAACGTCTTTAGACACTTTTAAAATGCATTTTTAGCTCCTCAGGAATAGTGTACTCATGGCGACTTGTGTCTCAGATATGCGAGCGGGACTTTGCGGCCCTTCGGGGGCTTAATGAGTTAGTGATGCGCGCATTTACTTACCTTAGACATGAATCATGTCACATGATCGACATCCGAGATAGAATCTCGATCATGAAATGCATATAGAGGATCTTTTTCCTAGCTCCAGTGACCAAATGGCATATAGACTTTATTTAACTTTTGTGAACTTTTGATAAGTGAAAGTGTCAGAAAATGGCTTTTTATCGATTCAAGTATAGTTGTACAACTTTCCGAAAAAATAAAAATCGGAGAATTCTCCGGAGAATTCTCTCGAGTAAACTGACGATTTCATAAAGCCCCATTTATACTCCGCCGGACACGGGACAATGGTTCAAACACGTTTTTGTCTCTATCTCGGCTCCCAGCCATCATTTTTCGCTACTTTTAATAGATCCACAAGGGAACAGACCACGCTCTACAATATAGGTATAACAGATCTGCCATGATCAGTATCGAAAACGATTTTTAGGCTGTCCCGCAGGTCAATGTCCCGTGGGACAAATCCCTATACTTGTACCGCCTAAAAACCGTTTTCGATACTGATCATGGCAAATCTGTTATCCCTATGTTGTAGAGAATGGTCTGTTCCCTTGTGGGTCTATTAAAAGTAGTGAAAAATGATGGCTGGGAGCCGAGATAAAGACAAAAACGTGTCTGAAAAGTGTCCCGTGTCCCGCGGGAGTATGAATGGCCCTTAAGGAAAAACTGGAATTTATGGTGTACTCATGGCGACCTTAGTTTCAAACATATAAAGATTACTTAGGAAACTTAAGAGACTCGATCTAAACTCCGACTACAGTCGAACCTCTCATTAACATACTCCCCCATTAACATACGGCTAGTCCCGCCCCAAGGGTGTATGTTAATGGGAGGTTTGACTGTACTTCAGGCTAAAATCGCGTTACGAAATCCCGCTCGATTGATTTCAAAATCCCGAACTTCGGGACCCGAAGATCTTGAAATCCGGGGCGCCAGTTTTTATTTCTCTTTTGTTCCGAAGCTCACCCACCAATCAACAACTTGTTATATAATCTTCCGTATAAATAGAGTCACTTGTGATATTCTCCACTATATAGCACCGTCTTTATCAATTGTCTACAACTATATACCGTATTCCGTTAAATTTCTGCAATTTTTTTTGGTAGGCTCTTCTTTAGGGTTGTCAATGCATCGAAATATTCGATTAATTGAATCGAATCGATAATCGAAAATCGAAATTTTCGATTAATCGAATCGATAATCGAAATTTTCAATGAATCGAATCGAAAAACCCGAAAATTTTTGATCCTCTTAACACGCAAAAGGCCGACTGTAACTTTCTGGTGTATAACCCTAACTTTTCACGCTGAGCACGATGGCGCACGAAATTTTCGTGAAAAGGTGTGAGTGGAACGGGTAAAATAGCTGCTAAAAATAGGTCACTTTCACCTACTCTTAACCACCTGGAATTTGTGCGAAAAATCGGCGGTACTCGCTTTAATTAAAGAAGGACTTAGATGTGTAATATACCAGAACAGAGGGCGTAATCAGGGCTATCTATTGCTCGCAAACTTGTATCTGAGTGATTTCAATTTACCAGAGCATTTTGGATTTTCTCATTACAAGCCAGTTTTCGAAAACCCTCTATTTTACTCATGAAATGTCCTAGACATGCCTAGACATATGTAAAACACTCGTGTCTTACATATCATTTCGGACTTTGGCTTCCAAAAATTATTTAAGACTTTTTTGGCTTTCAAAAATTACTTTAGGCTTGTGTTTTCTGGAAATTATTTCAGACTTTTCTTTTCAGCAATTACTTCAGACTTTGGCTTTTCCATGTGTACACATTCTCCGTGTGATATAAAAGGCTACCTTAAGACCGCAGAAATTCCATTAATAATGGAATCGAATCGATAATCGAAATTTTCGATTAATCGAATCGAATCGATAATCGAAATTTTTCGATTAATGAGTGCGATTAATCGATTTCGATTAATCGAATCGACAACCCTACTCTTCTTTAATTAGTTTGAAAACTATATTTTCAGTATTTCGAAATGCTATCGAGTACAAATTGGTCGTTGTTGGTGATGGTGGTGTTGGGAAGTCATCCTTGACAATCCAGCTCGTGCAAAATCAATTTGTAAGGTCTTTGTTATTCTGTCTCAAATTTATATTTTTGTTACAGATTGAAGATTACGATCCGACGGTTAGTAATCTTATAGATTTTTCTTATAATTGTTACAATTTTTGTAGGTCGAGGATAGCTACCGCAAAGAAGTATTTGAGTTCACTTGAAGACATAACTCAACCTTTTTCATTCCCATTTTCAGGTGTTTATCGATGGGCAAGTTGCTCTTTTGGACATTCTTGACACGGCAGGGCAGGAAGAATACAGGTCAGTCCATTTCTGATATTAGCTGCTTCTTGTACTTAGGTAGTATTTTTTCAGTGCCATGCGAGACCAGTACATGCGTTCTGGCGAAGGGTTTCTGCTTGTGTGCGTTGTCTTTTTAGTTCTTTTTTCACTCACTTATACCTTTTTAGATTCGCGCTAGATCAGTTAACATCATTTGAGAGCATCCAGCGTTATCAAGAGCAGATCATGCGAATCAAGGACTCTGAAAAGTGATTTTTTGTGGCATCTATTGATGTGACTTGGCTGTATTACTTAGGTTCCAATGGTTTTGGTGGGCAACAAAAGTGACCTCACAACTCGTGCAATTGATCAGAAACGAATCGTTGAATTGGCTCAAAGCTTTGGAATTCCATATCAGCAGACTTCCGCTAAGACGCGCATTGGGGTTGATACGGCCTTCCATTCTTTGGTTCGTCAATTTGTGCTCTGGCTTATCTTGCAGATTTACCGTTAAATTTATTTTTCTTCAGGTGAGAGAAGTAAGAAAGCATAGGCAGTTGTATGGACATGAAGTTGAGGATCTTCTGCTTTCGAATGCGTCGAAGAAGTACAAAAAGAAAGGAAAGAAGTGTAACATCGCCTAAATTGCAAGATAAAGGAATTTGCTTCTTTAAAAATTCTGAATGAATCGTGTTATTGTCTCTCCATGTCTCTGGTGCTCGTTGTAGTTGCTATTCTTGTTGTTCGTTGTTGAAATAAAGTTTTAGTTTGGTTTTGCATCTTAATTTTTGCGAGTTTCGTTTATTGGTGTTTCTGTCGAAAATGCTTACCGTTCTTTGACTACTTTTTCGCACTGGTGCAGTCTCTCGATAATTTGTTAATTTATACGCCCTAGCTTATTTCAGTTTTGAAGGATATTGCGCATTGCTTTTTTAAACAACTTTCGGTTCTCCATGGACAGTAATAAGTAGCATCTTTCACATGTTTTTTCGTTTTATACCTCAATGACTATGGAACTGAATCTGTCTTACGGTGGAAATATTCCCTGTCTGTGGATGCAGTTTACAAAAGGTGGAAAACATCCATGTATAAAATATTCGCCCTAATAATATGATGTAAATTAAATAACCAGGCTAAATAATTGAGTCTGTCTTATAACAAACAATGCACCTCTTGTTCAGAATGTCGAAGGAAGTGAAGGTGCCGCCAGAATCCAGGAAGAATTTTCCACCCACATCGCTGCCCGCCACCAACCGACCGTTAAAAGGCGGCACAGTCAAAGTGAAGGTGAAGGCGCTATCATCTGCTGTTTCTAACCACAATGTATTGTTGGTTATCTAGAATTTTAACAATTATATCTTTTGTTTTTCCAAGTTTCTACACCTGTTGAGTGCTGCCCTCAGATACAATAAGTGTGCGATTGAGAAGGTGAATGGCGTTGCCACCGGGAATGTAGGTTATTTCAAACCGCAGCAGCTCCGAAGAAACAGCTGGTGTGATAAGGCGGAAAGAGAAAAAGTCATTGACCACTGAATAATGAACAAAGTGCAACTTGTAAACGACGGACTGGCTATCCACATGCTGCAAACTTTTATTGTGATTATTTATAAAACTAACAGAACCACCTCTTGAGTAAAGTTGGAGGACACTCCAATTCTGCGCAACTTGGAGGAGCCATCAGCCGCCTGGATGCGCCTTAACAACATGCCGAACTTGGGCGGCTCAACAATGTGGTAGAGCAATTGGTGTCGAGGGAAGTTTTGTGGGAAGGCAGTGGCCATCAGATTACGAGAACTAATTACTCCTTGGTCAGTATTGTTGAGCAACAGAGACTCTTGGATGAACACTCGAATGCTGGTGGGAATAAAGGTGAAGTGAAATACATGAACTATGGAGCTGGTCTCGGCACAGTGCACCTGCAATATACTCATAACTGCGGTACCGAATAAGTCGCCATCTCTTTTCTTATCCCCTGAAAAGGTTGCTATTATTCTATTCCACTATATCGAGCTCGACTGTATTACCTACCTGAAAATAAAGCTGTCACCCTGTGGTCTGTTGCTGCTCATATGACGGTAACGAATACGAAGTCCATCAATATCAGACTGTTCAAAATGGAGCACAATTGGAATCTGTCTTCTTCTACAGACTTAATTTTGCTTTGCACTTCTCCTCTTTGTCATCCCGAAGACACTCAATTATGCCAAACTCTGAAATAATAAATAAAAAACAACTTCTATAAAAAGTCCAACCAGGCTGGTCCACCACCGAGTATTTCATGGGATTTCGGGAAATTAGAGTAGAAACTGAGATTTTGAGCACTGATCAGTCTGCTTGAGCGATGGGGCAACTGTAGACCAGTGTTGACACCTAACTGGATGGACACAGGGATAGAGGTGGCACGCAGGGTAATGGAGGAAGGGGAGCAGAGCTGGAGTCCCTGCCAGAAATTCAATTTCTCCACTGCCCCATCGGTAATTAAGTATACCTAAAACAAGTTGAGTCAATGATCAAAAATGGGATTGAATTCACCTTTGAGTTAAGCAACTGAGCCAGATTAACCTCGTAAGCACCCTACCCTTTTTGTCAGTGATGCGCACACCTTGAGCACTTTGCACTTCCACCCACACTTCTAAACAGACCAATGAATTAAATGAGAATGGACAGATACGAAAAGAATCAACCATGAGTAGGTGGTCATCATCCCAAACACGGAGATGAAGTTCACTCAGTTGGATTCTGCAAAATCGCTAAAGTCAAGAATACACCTCTCACAAGGAAACATATCAAACTACAGTCGACGCTCGATACAACGTACACCCGCTACAACGTACGACTCGATACAACGTACGGCTGAGAATGTTTTGGTTGGTCTGTACTAATTTAAGGCAAAGTGACACTCGATATAACATACGCTCGATAAACGTACGCTCGATACACGTACGACTGTGGTCGGTCCCCACAAGGAAAACCCACTCGGTATAACATACGGTCAAAAAACTGCAAAACTTTTGTTGCCCCAAAATATTTTTTCAGTTTTGTCATTGTTCATTTTTTGCTTCTTCTTTTTAAATTTATTATTTTTTGATGGTGCTTTTTTGGTCTGTTTCATATGTATTTTTTGTTTGTTTAGGCTAACCATGGAAACTCCAAGCAAGAAGCGCCGTCATTACTCTGGAGGACAAGAAGAAGATCATCGAGGCTTCAAAAGAGGGCAAGAGCATGGCAGATGTGGGCAAACAATTCGATCTTCCAAAAAACGACAGTGCAATCAATTCTCAAAGAAAAGAAGCAATCCTCAATGCAATCAACGAAGGTGGGAAGCAAAGCGATCTCGAGTCAAGGCAGCCAACACGAAGATGCCGATACTGTCACCAATCCCGCCACTCGCAAACTTTTTGATCAAATGATGATGCCTTGGCCGAAGTAAGAATGAAGAACATGAAACAGAGATCAATTCAAGATTTTTTTGCTCCTGGTGAATGATTGACTGCCAACATCCTTAATGCTGTCTCACTTTCCACATCCTTGTAATTCGTCTTCCAACATCCTTGTTATTGTTTCGTTTTCCAACATCCTTGATAAATTGTTTGATGTTATTGTGGAATCATATGCTCGTTTCACTTATTTTTGTATAAAATATATTAAAACTCTGTATAAGATACAGTTGCCAAAATAAAGCCAAGTGCAACTCTCTATAAGATACACTCCCTATAAGATACACTCCCTATAAGATACACCTGGAGCTGGTCCCGAGGGTGTATCTATAGGGAGCGTCGACTGTATGATAAATATATTCAATGGAACATGAAAACTCGATACAACATACGGCTGGCAAAATTATTTAAGCGGACACTCGATATAACATACGCTCGATATAACATACGCTCGATATAACGTACGGCTGAGCCGTCCCCCGGCCGTACGTTATATCGAGTTTCGACTGTATACGGTTAGAAAATGTCGGCATCGCTATCTTGTAGAGCATAGTGATTAACTACCGTATTTCCTTTAATAAAACGTCCTCCCCCCTAATAAACCGGCCCTCTACTTTGAGGACCTATATCTCAGACCAGGTAAATTATCTTGGAAAGCTGTTTTCTGCGTTTTCTTAACTCTCACGAGCTCTACCAATTCCACTTTTTCTATTTGGTTGATCACCCGAAAATCTCAAGATGAACCCCAAATTTTTCAGATTTTTAGGGTTTTGAAAAATAAAATGGCTGTCCGTTTAATTAGAGGAAATACGGTATACGGAATGGCTTATACTGATTTGGCTCACGAAAAAGCTGAAATATGCCACGAAAAAGATTATTTCTGCCACGAAAAACGACATGCCACGAGAAAGATGAAATGTGTCACGAAAAAGATTATTGTGCCACGAAAAAAATTATTTGTGCCACGAAAAAATTATTTATGTCGTTTTTAAGTCAAATTTCGCGGGAATTCAAATTTTATAGACATAAATGATTTGGACTGTTCAGAATCCCAACCTGAGTGACCAGAAGACACTGAAAATCAGTTTTTGGGGGTTTACTGAAGGGGGAGTAAACTTTTTACGTAAATTTGATCGAGCGGATCAGAATTCCAGTCAGATGGCCATAATCTTTCAGAATTTCACCTTTAACCATTCTCAACCATCTTAAATCACCCTAAGCACTGATTTAGGGTAGTTAGAAACAGGTTTGGAGCAGTTTCGTATGGTTTAGGCTGGTCTAAGGTTGTTGAGAATGGTTAAGGGTGGAAATCTTAGCGATTACGGCCATCTGACCGAATTCTGATCCGCTCGATCGAATTTTCGCAAAAAGTTTACTCCCCTTCAGTAAACCTTAAAAACCAATTTTCAGTGGCTTCTGATCACTCAGCGTTGGATTCTGAACAATCCGAGTCATATATGTCTACAAAATTTGAATTCCCGCAAAATTTGGACTCAAAAACGACATAAATAATCTTTTTCGTGGCACATTTCATCTTTTCCGTGGCATGTCGTTTTTCGTGGCAGAAATAATCTTTTTCGTGGCATTTTTCAGCTTTTTCGTGAGCCAAATCATTTATGCATACGGAATTTTAATATTTTCGGCAAACAGACAGAAAAAATAATATGGATACTCAGGAAACATCAAGCCTAAAACAGCCTCGGTCCCAATGTAAATTTATGAAAAAGTATTTTTCTGCATTCAAACCTCAATGTAGGGACATATTTTAAAGTTAGATTCTAAGCTGAGTTTACTTTCTTTACCCATTTGTTCAAAAAAATGTTGTACCCAGTGGGAATCTAACTTTTCATAGGTACCTCCTTCTTTCCAAGCTTAGTTTACATACTACATTAAGACTTTCAATATTACAGAAGCTATATTCCTGACTTATCTTACATAATATTCAATCCGACAAACCTGGCACCAGCCGCTAAGTTGATAATCGGACCTTTGGAGCCTATTGAAATTTGTGGGGGATCATCCCTAGGCTCAATGCTGATGGTCACAGTATAGATGTTAGACATGCGAAATCTTTGGTTGATCTCTGGCAATGAGTCGATGGTCACCTAAACAACTTTACTGGCTATAGGCAACAAACCCACCATTTCAACCATTTATGACATAAATCCTCAACCGACCTGGACATCAAACGAGTCCTCACTAGTTTCCGAGCCATCATGCCTATATTCCAGATGTTGGGACAGCACATCAGCGTAATTGAAACTCTGGAGTGGAGCACCATCAGATTTGGAGTGGATTCGACCGTGTTGGGGCCCATCAATTATCTAAAAAAGTTGAGAAAATAAGAAAGTAATGAAGACCAACAGCAAACGTCTGTACCTGGAACCTAACATCCTCATTGAGCACACCAAATGCCTTGTGCTCTGGAAATAAGTAGAGGTTCTTCCATTGGATGCTGCTGCTTCGTTTCTCCACCACTTGCAATGGCTCTCCCAGATAGATAAGCTGCTGGATGGACCCTCGAGATGTCTCCTGAGCTTGACTGGCCGACAGTTCCATGCTCAATGGCAATGCCTGGACACCACCACTCAGCTCGTGGGATATTTTATTGCTATTTCGAAATCTGCAAAATCATCTGTGAAGGTGAAAAATCAGTAAGTAGGTATTTGGCCTTTTTTACCAGTCTTTCGAATTAACGCTTTTTTTTTTAAATTTTTTTTCGCTGCCGGAGAAACACATTCAGCCGTTCTTACATGCGCTGGTGTACCCTGTGCTTACGACCTCGCCAAAATTTTCTTTAATGATTTTTGAAAAAAGATGCACTAAGCCGCATATATAATAAGACTGTAAGTACTTTCCCCGTCAAATTATTATTTTACCCCGTCAAATCGTGAAAATTTGTCTCTGAAATATTTTTTGTAATCTTTTCTTCTACTTTTTTTAAAGTTCTCATACCAGCGAGTAGCCCTGGATCTCAGCTTTCTAATGAGCCATCAACTGACTTACTGAGATATTGAAAAAATGGAGAAAAACCCAAAAAAACCAGAGACCAAATTTTTTGAACAAATTGTTCCATAGAAATAGAGGCTGGGTGATATTTGCCAAAAACGACACTTGCCAAACGTATGTTTTTCCAAAACGACATTTGTCAAAACGACATTTTCCAAAATGACATTTTCCAAAATGACATTTGGCAAAACGACATTTGCCAACACGACGTTTGCCAAACTGCAATTTCCAAGCGTAGTTTTCTGCCTAAAAAATAATAGTATCAAATTAAAGTGGATATGGATTTTTTCTGGTGCAAAAAGTTTTCTTTTTGGTGCAAAAAAATTTGGTTTTGAATGGCCGTAAAATATCCCTTTCTGCCGTAGATTTCTCTTTTTCTATTTTTTCTGCCTGTAGATTTAAAAATTTTGCGGAAATTCAAATTTTACGGTCAGAAAAGGACTTGGTTTGCTCAGAATCCCACCCTGAAATGGCCAGTTGGTTTTTTGGGAGTTTATGAAGGAGGGGTAAGCTTATTGCGAAAATTCGATTGCGCGCATCAGAATTCCTTTTCGATTAGCTTAATCTCTCAGAATACGAATTGCACCATTAGAAGCACTCAATGTGGGTGGGGGAGGTTGCACTTTATATACGCATCGCCTTAAAGCGACAGTTTTCATCCCGCTAGGCGCACATCTTTCTTTTTTACCGTATAACCTCTATTAATTAGGCACCCCCCTCGTTCAAAATCGTGTTTGTGGCATTGTGTTTTTCACCCATTTTTTGGAAAGTTCTCTGAGGCAAGTTACCACTCATTTTGTAGCTAGTGAGATGAGCTATAAAATGGTTGGTTACTTGCCTGAGAGAAGTGACCAAAAAGTGGGTCAAAAACACAATGCCACGAACACGTTTTTTGAATGAGGGGGTGCCTAATTAATAGAGGTTATACGGTATATATTAAGTTTACTGACTTCTAGGGTCAAAAACTGTCGAGAAATGGATTGCAATCATTAACAGCACTGCTTTGCTGTCAGAAACTGTCTCAATTTCCGAAAAACGTTCCAGAACAAATTTTGGGGAATTTTGGGGTAACAACAAATTTTGGGGAATCTCGAAAATTTTGGGTGACAGCCCTGGGTGGAAGTGCATGGAATGGGAAATCGTTGGATGTTTTTTGAATTTTAGATTCAACTTCATACTAACTTCCTTCTGTTTGATAGCTCAAATGAAAGCCTAGATTTTCGGCCACATTTTGGTATATAAAAAGTGTGACTTGTAGAAGTTAGAAATTTCAATGTAACTAATCAAGAAAACCCTGAAAACCGTCGATTATCGGAAATTTAGCCTACTTCAGCCTGAATACAAGCTTCAGTAGGTGTAAAAGCATACTCTTATAATCTTGTTGGATAGTCAAGAGTGTGAGGATCATTTTGACACTAAACTTGTAAATAAAAAGAGAAAAAAGGTGTGCAGCCAGTGGTAGTCGAACCTGTGACTTAGGCACTGCGTGTATGAAGTATACCTCACCTTCAAAACCATACCAACTAGTATTTAGGTACCCTGAACCAATAATAAAGTGGTTCTAAATAGTAGAACTCGGATTCTGAGAGATTGAGCCAAAACTTATTGCGAAAATTCGATTGCGCGCATCAGAATCCATTCTCGATTGGCTTAATCTCTCAGAATCCGAGTTCTACTATTAGAAGCACTTTATAGGTGAGGGGTGGGGGGTGGTGGTTGCACTTCATATACGCACGCGCCTAAATCGACAGTTTTCATTGCGCTAGGCGCATCATCTTATTTTTTATATTATATTACTGACTTCTAGGGTCGAAAATGCCGAGAAATAGATTGCAATCATTAACACACTGCTTTGCTGTCAGAAACTGCCTCAATTTTGCGAATTGAAGCAATGACCATCAAATGAAAGAAACCATCCACAATGATGCGTATAAAATTTGTATAGCCTAAACCTCTACTAATTTTATTTATTTATTCACCAACGCGTTTAGTGACTTACTAGAGTTAAAATTTCATTGTGAATCAGATAAAAATTTGAACAAACCAAAATCACTATAGAAAAACAAGGTAGCTAGCGAAGGTTTGACCAATGAATAATAGAATATTTTTGAGGAGTAGGATTTCGGTATTATTTTGGCACTGAGGTTTTTTCGCAGTTTTAATTCACATGATCATTTTATAGTCATATACTGAAAATGACGCCAAGAAGCAGGCTTATATTTTAAGTTTCAGTTGCAGAACAATATCAAAAATTTTGGTGACAGCCCTGGGTGGGAGTGCATGGAATCGGAAATCGTTGGGTGTTTTTTGAATTTCAGCTTCAATTCATACTAGCTTTCTTTTGTTTGATAGCTTAAACGAAAGCATAGATTTTTGGCCACATTTCGGTATATAAAAAGTCTGACTTGTAAAAAAAGGTCAGAAAATTTCAATGTAACTAATCAAAGAAAATACTGAAAACCGTCGATTTTCGGAAATTTAGCCCACTTAAGCCTGAATACAAGCTTCACTAGGTGTGAAAGCTTGCTTTGATAATCTTGTTGGACAGCCAAGAGTGTGAGGATCATTTTGATACAAAACTTGCAAATAAAAGAAGAAAAAAGGTGTGCAGCCAGTGGTAGTCAAACCTGTGACTTAAGCAATGCGTATATGAAGTATACCTCACCCTTTAAAACATTACCAACTAGTATTTAGGTACCTGAACCAATAATAAAGTTGGAAAAAAATACGCGATGGGCAAAAAGAGTATTATACGGACAAAAAAATATTATCCAGAAAGAATACGATTTGCACCAAAAAGAATACTATTTGCACCAAAAAGAATTCGATTTTCACCAAAAATAAAATTATTTGCACCAAAAAATTCAATTTGCACCACGGCGATTTGCACCAAAATAAAATCTTTTGCACCAAAAATATCATATTTGCACCAAAAAAGATTCAATTTGCACCAAAAAGAGCTTTTTGCACCAAAAAAAAATCCATATCCATTAAAGTTCATAAGTCTTTTTCAGACGAAATCCACGTTTGGCAAATTTCGTTTTGGCAAATGTCGTTTTGGAAAATGTCGTATTTGGCAAGTATCACCTAGCCAAAATAAATTTCTCCGACTTTTAAAATCTCAGTAAGTCAGTTGATATCATGTCAGAAAGCTGAGATTCGGGTCTACATGCTGGTATGAAAACTTCAAACCACGCTGAAAACTTTTGGGATAAAAACCAAGTTATAAAGTTTGACGAAGCAAAAGAATAATTTGACGGGGAAAGTACCTACAGTCTTATTATATAGCGACTTAGTGAATCTTTTTTCAAAAAAAAAATTGATCAATACTTGAGAAGAGAAGCGGCACTTATATAGTCCCTCTATACTCGGTTTTTTTGAAAAGTGACCCAAATCACCTCCCGAACTCATTTCTTTTGCTTAAGACGATAAAATAAACATGTCTGAACACTTTTTGAATAAAAAAAATCAATGTTTGTCGAAAATTTTTGCCTCTCACACCTCAGGCCAAAACGGTCCTTTTTGGGAATTTTTGAAATCTAGAAATCTAGGTAAAAATGATGGATTTTGAACAGATTTTTACTTTCTGGGGCCTACGCATAAATAAAATTGGTGTGCATACATGTTTTATGCATTCAGAGCCGATTTTGAGTGATTTTTGTCTAAGGTATGTGGGTGTGCGCATCACAAGTCCAAGCCCTAAAGCCTCTCCTGTTCCCCTTAGGGCTTGAGAGTTAGAGATGCGCGCACTCACTTACCTTAGACATAATTCCGTGTTAGACTCTTGATCAAAAATGCACATGAAGTGTCTTTTTGCCCAGCTCCAGCAAGAAAAATGTGATAAATCACCCAAAAATGACACTAAAATATAGGGTTCGAGGCCTCGATATTTTGGAGGCCTCGACTCGAACCGAAACTCGAAATTTTAGAGGCCTCGACTCGAACCGGAACTCGAAACTGGAAATTTTCGAAGTTTCGACTCTAAACTTGAAAAAATTGACGCACATAAAAAGAAATTTTATTGACAAAAATTCAATTCAACAATCAAGTCGAACAAAGATGCTGCTATTCAAACTCGTCTTCTTCATCGAATCAACGAAAAGGGGGATACAGTCAAGTTCGAGGAAATTGTGGAAAAAGCAGCCGCTTATCTGTCCAAAATCGGCGAAGCGAAGCACCTTGAAAGAGGCCAGCAGTTGCCAGCCTAACACGTCAGTCAATAAAGTCAGTCAGTCAAAAGCTTCAGTTCCGTCAAGTGCCTGCTTCCGCTGTGGTCAAATGCATTGGTCCGACGATTGCCGCTCCAAGACTGCCGAATGCCACAAGTGTGGTCAAGTTGGTTACCTCAGCGAGCAGTGTGACGCAATTCAGCAGTTCCGCCAACCTAAGAAGAAGTTCCAGAAGCAATTCAAGTCTTCAAATCAATCATCTCTGTCCACAATCTCTGTCTCTGTCCACCCAACCATTGTACGGGGGAAGGTGTTGTGTACTGTGTTTAAATCACTATTTGTCTCGTAGTGATTTAACGTGTCTGTTACTGTTGTAGTATAAAAAAGGTCTGAACGTCTGTGTTCAGATCAGTTTGTGTCCGAATAAAGCTATTAAGAAGTCGTCTCTCTTCTATCTCTCTCAAGCTATTCCCAAGGATACAACAGCCGATAGAGGAGCATTTTGATATCATGCCTGAAAAAGATATTTTCGACTGCAAAGAAAAATTAGAACTAACCATCTTGGTGAGATCATCAAATGTTTTCAACACCTTCTGCAAATCTTTGCTTCTCTGTGCTTGGCTGTGTTCAGATGTTTTGACAAATAAGAAGTTGTTGCGCTTTTTAACCGATTTTAGCTCTTTCTTCACAAACGCAAATAGCTTTGTCACCAACCTTCTTGAAAATTTTCCACACTTCACTGGGCATTATTTTCTAAGTAAAACAAATTGCAGAAAGAGAAATGATTTTACGGCAAAAAAAAATATTACAGACAGTGTTTAAAATGACTCTAGCAAAAATGTTTTTTTAGATTTTAAACTGGAGAAAACCTTTCAAATTTTTTTCGAAGCCTCGATTCGAACCGAAACTTGAAATTTTCGAGTTTTCGAGTCCAAAACTCGAAATCGAGGCCTCGACTCGACAATCCTACTTAAATACCTTAAAATGACCATCTACCTCTGAAAGGTGGGAGGCAATTTTTTTGGCAAAGTTATTTTTTTATTTAGAAAGCGTTTAGAAATGATTTCTTATCGGGGACTATATAAGTACCAAAGAAGCTATTAGCGAGAACATACCATTGGTGATGTGATTTTATTGGCGAAAAGGGACCATTGGCAAAAGTTTCATTGGCAAAACGATTACGCCCCGGTAAAACAATTTGAGCCATAAAAAATGAAAAAACGTGAAATTGAAAAAAATCAAGAAAAAGGGACGAAACTTTTTCAACTTATGACTTTTGCCGTATGAATTTTTTTGCTGATCTCTACATTACCCTATGAACCATTAACATTTTATTTAAAATAGCAAACTGGCAACTAGAGTTTGCAAAGTGCAAAACTTTTTCTGTCGCCAAAAATTGCCGCGAGACACTTTTTCTTATCACCAATAAACTGTTATCTGTCGTCAAAACACTTTTTCTTGTCGCGAACCCCGTTTAGGCAGGTTTCGAAACAGGTTTTGACGACAAAATTCTTTTTTTGGCGACATATGAAGTATTTGGGGACAGAAAGAAGTTGGTTACAAAAAAGTTTTGCGCGTTTGTAACATCCTCCCCTATGCTTTACACGTTTTCGACAATAATCCCATCAAAACTCGCCACTCCGTAATCATCCCTCGAAATCTGTTTTAGAACATACTTTATTTGTTTGACCTTTTTCGTTACACAACCGGTCTTCACCGTATTTCACTGCTCTACCGTCGAGTCACCGAGGATATGTTAAAGGAACATGCTCACGGCGGTCTGGTGGTCCCTGTCGATTCAATTTTTTTCTTAATCATTGATCTCCTGTTCGGATTTTTTAACTTGATTAATAACAAAACTAAACTTAAAGTTAAATTCTAGCCTTCTTTTTGTTAGAAACCAAGTTAAAGAATCCGAACAGAAATACAACGACTAAGAAAAAAAATTAAATCGGGGGGATCACCGTGAGCATGGTCTTTTAAAATATATTCCTAGGAGGGTGCTCAACCAACCTAAGCCAAAAAACTTATAAATATATAATCATAATCAAGGTTTTTTTCGTTTTTTTTTCCTATTATCGTTGAGGGGTCACAAAAAAAGTTTACCTTGGTCCCCCCTGTGGTTTTTTTAATTTTTTTTAAATAAAAATCCGTACGAGCCGAAAAAGGGACCAGGGCAAAATTTGCGACAAATAGAATCACAAGAGGGACCAAGGCTAATTTTTGTGGACCCCTCAACGACAACAAGGCCAAGCGCTTTTTTATATCATTTACTGACCTGCACATGAGTCCAGAAGCTGTACTGTTCCTAATGATACATTTCGAACACACCCGAAAAAAAGTTCCTCTGTCCGATCGTCTGGTCCAACAAGAAGTTCTGAAACCGGTAAAGTGAAATATCTATTTTCTTTAATTTCCGAGAAATAGGTTCATCAAGTTATTTTGTGATTGTTGTCTAAAAATAGTAACAAGTTTGTTTCAATATTAATTATTGGCTCAACTTCAACCCTTGTCAATTGCCTGCATAAACTTTTAATAAAGAACAAAGGTGGATTAAGCAAGCAAGTGTTTCTCTGCTTCCTAGTCATTAATTAAATTTAGATTGGTCGATTTAATACTAGCCAGCATCATTAATCATTGCTAGCAGCAATTGCCGAACAAATATCCCTAGCAATACAAATGATGACCGCCGCTACTACTGTCCGCAATAAAACTTTATTGGGTGTCTTTGGCTAACATTAAAGATAATCTAGTGGCCGCCAGTAGGCGCTAATTTACAACCACCAACAATGTGTTCAGCAACAGCCAGCAACATTTCTTACAAAAACTAAATAATTTATTTTTCCTAGTTATGAAAACAAGATAGCACACAGTCCGCGAAAACCCGTGAAAACCTCCAAATAACCCCCCACCAAATAACCCCCTCAAATAACCCCCCCTAAATTCAAAATAATTTTTGTCCTGAAAGGAAAATGAAATTTTTGAGCTGTAACATACATATTTTCCCAATTTCTTGGGCTAAAGTTTAGAATGTGACCTTTTTCTAAAAATGGTCAAAATCAGTTTTTTTAGTTGTGTAACATTGAAAAAATGCTCAGCATTCATTTATTGTTGGGAAAGCCAATTTTTAAAAAAAAAAAAAATTTTTGTCGAAAATTGTCAAAAAACGGGGTACTTATGCGGTTCCCCCCCCCCATATCGAAATTAAGGGGCTTCCTATTGAATTAGGGTGCCTGCCGAAGCAGGCAGGTGTGTATAAAGGGTCAGCCCTTGCCGAACAATGTACCCCAAAAGGGCTTCCTATTGAATTAGGGTGCCTGCCGAAGGCAGGCAGGTGTGTATAAAGGGTCAGCCCTTGGCCCGAACAATGTACCCCAAAGGGGCTTCCTATTGAATTAGGGTGCCTGCCGAAGGCAGGCAGGTGTGTATAAAGGGTCAGCCCTTGGCCCGAACAATGTACCCCCAAAGGGGCTTCCTATTGAATTAGGGTGCCTGCCGAAGGCAGGCACCCTAATTCAATTTCGACAAAAATTTTTTTTTTTTGAAAAATTGGCTTTCCCAACAATAAAAATGAATGCTGACATTTTTACAATGTTACACAACTAAAAAAACTGATTTTGACCATTTTTAGAAAAAGGTCACATTCTAAACTCCAGCCATTTCTTGCAATGTGGAGTGTGCTGGTCTTGGCCGCGGAGCTGCCAACCCCTTCGCCGGTACAACAACCTGTTTCCATTAAAAAAATTTCATTTTTCCTTCCAGGACAAAAATTATTTTGAATTTAGGGGGGTTATTTGGAGGGGGTTATTTGGTGGGGGGGTTATTTGGGGGTCACGTCGCGAAAACCATATTGACAAGTTGAAAGTAGGGAATGGAAATTTTTTAAAACTCATTTTTGACGAAATTTTCAAAAAAATTTATTTTTCAATATTTTTCTTTTTATTCGACGTCAAGCAAGTTATATGTCATTTGAAAGCTAACATAAAAGGAGCATGCTCATGGTGGTTTGGTGGTCCCCGCCAATTCAAACTTTTTCCCTAATCGCTGGATTTACGTACGAATTTTTTTTATTGGTTTGTAAAAAACTATACCTAAATTAAATTCTAGGCCTCGTTTTGTTAGAAACCAAGTTGGAAAATCCGAATAGAAGATAAATGGTTAGAGAACATTTTTGAATTCCCGGCACCGCCAGACTATCGTGAGCATGGTCCTTCAGAGGACCATTGCCGTTACCGACAACATTAGAATTTCAAAATATTTGAATGCGCGCGGGACACCTTATTATCGCGAAAATATTCAAATTATGAAAGTTATGATCAAATCATTAAAAAGCAGAGCCGGCATTGGAATCAAACCCACTAACACACATTCGAAAACACTGTGCCAACAATTATTGGAGTAAAATTGGAGCGCGCATTCAAAACATTCGAAATTCTCGTTGTCGGCAACGGCAATGGTCCTTTAAATTCTATCTTTTTCAAGCGTCGGGCCGGAGATCCGGCCCGTTTAAAAAAAATTGCATATATGCGACTCAAAGCTTGCAATAAGGTAGTCCTGAATGTTAGCTTTCGAATGACATATAAATTGCTTTACGTCGAACAAAAAAGATGGACAAAACCTAATAGGTAAAGCCTAGTCTGGTTGAAGAATAAATGAAAACTATGAGGTATATGAATTGGGCAGAATATAAAACACTAGCGCCAATTTATCCTTTACTTGGGACCTCAAAACCTGTAGAATTTTTGAGATTTCACGTCAAATATTTATTTTGTGCTCAAAACTCAACAAGCACTTGGTAAAAATACCAAATATTTTTTTTATAAAAAAAGCCTTTGTTTAGCCTGTTAAAAATAAAAAATCAGGTAAAAAAGACCAAAAGTTTAAACCTTTTTAGTCAACTTTATCAAAATCAATAAATTTATCGGTTTGTAAAATGAAGAATAGAATGAAGCCTTTTCAAGTACTTTCCAAGTAACATATCTCGATTAAAAATGGGAATAAGTGCACCAAGCAGAGAGACCACAGCAGAGAGACTGACACTTCTCTAACTCACGTTTTTAGAATAATTTTTTTACTAATTCTTAAATTCCGGTACCATTAATAGCATGGCTATTGCAGAAAGCAGGTGAAGTGATCACCCTTTCCACATTCTCTTCTACCAGATTGATACGAAGGGCAAGGCCGTGTTTGACACCTTATCTGCACTCTAAAAAGACTGTTGAGCAGCAATGGATGAGAGTTCAGCTATTGGCAAGTGTCAGCCAGCACTTGATTACCCTCTCGTAGTGAAAAAGACATGTTCTGGGTGGGCGACACCAAAATAAATGGTGTCTGAATGGCATTTGAAAATGAGGTAGAAAAGCATCCCGCTCAGGTTCCACAACCAGTACAAGCGTTGATATCAAAAAGGATGAATTCAGGTGGATTAGAAGGGCTGAAGGTATCATGACTACTTCATACTGGTTGGCATAGGGCTCATGCAGCCAAGTTGAATGGTAGCTAGTTCACTAATAATTTTAAAATAGAAAGCAATAATTTGGATTCAGATGTAACGGTCAAGTGCCCGCCATATATCTCTAATAAGCCACCACCCTTGATCTAAAATAATGATTTGGCATTGCTTTTTGAAGATTTTTTTAAGCAAGTCTTCCCTTAATTTCAAGCTTATCAATTAAGAGTTAATAATAAGTGGCGCAGTTTTTAAAAAGAGGCTGAAGCAAGGGCAGGGTAAAATAATACCCTTATACACTTATTAAATAGTGTAAAATGGAAAAAATTAGATGTAATTATAGAAATAAGTATAAAAGGTTTAAAAAATAAGATGGTCAATTGAACCCCTAAAAGACCGGGTTCCTTTAATAAAATGCAAAAACAGAATCAAAGAAAAACACAAAATTAGAAACACCTATAGAGCAAAGAAATTTGAGATGCCTTGACCTGATGGTCGGCCGAAATAGTCAAAAAGGGGCGACCGGACATTTAGCATAATTTTTCGGTATGATTCGGGCAAAACAACGAATGATACCGAAAAATTATGCTAAATGTCCGCGGACAAATGCACAAATTATGCTAAATGTCCGGTTGCCCAAAAAGGATATTAGTTAGGGAAAGGACTCTAAACCAAAGAACTTTTTTAATTATTATCAGAAAATAGGATTTTTATGCAGTGATAAATCACATTTTCCAACATTCTGATCACTACATAGATTTATTGCCAGAGGTGGTGTTGCTTCCATCTAATAATATACCAGATTGGCTGCGGCTGCTAGTCAGTGCAAACAATTGATCTACCACCACCGGCTTATTATTAAGAGGGAGGAGGAAGGAGTGATAGGTTAAGCCACTGCTGCTACTAGCAGGCAATGTGCAAAAAGACTTATTCACTAGGCGATCCCCACTGATTCAGCTGCAGAGGGTGGCTTTTACTTGATAGAGTAATGTGTCCATCCTTAACCACCGGCCAGCCCCTATAAAAAGGCTAGTGTCAACCGACTGAGAAAAAAGAGTAAATAAAAATACAAGTCGGAAGAAATCAACAAGCAGATAAGCTAAGAACCCACAGGGCACACTGCTATGAAGAAAAAACAGATGACTTAAAAGAATAGCTTCAGGGAGCAGCAGCTCCCACACAATTTGACCCATATGACACTAGCCAAAGACATCCAAAAGCATCCATTGTTTACAACTTCACGTTCAAGTCGGTCCGCTCTATTTTCCAAACGAAAAATTGCATAAATTTGACTAGAATCAAATTTTAGGTAAAGGGACGTTTGCGCGCTTTTTCACAAATGAAATAAACTCGCAAAGGCAAAAAGTGCTTCTTTGAATAAAATTGCCTTGGTCCCCCTGTTGTTTTTGAATGTCGCTTACCATATATTCTCTATTAATCACCCATGGGGATTATTTTCAACCCTAAAATATCGAAATTTTAAAGTCGATTTTGAGATTTTTGGTCAGTCGACCAAAATCTGAAAAGTGAAATCAGGAGAACTCGTACTAATGAAGAAGATGCAAAAACAGATTTGTGAAATGTTTGGTCTAGGCTGGGATATGAGGTTCGTGGGGTGGGGGATTATTAGAGGGTGGGGGATTAATAGAGAATATACGGTATTTACGTTTCAAAACAACAAAGGGGATTACCGTATTTTCTTTAAGGACCCTGTCTCGTCCTTAACATGGCAATTCCAAAGGTTTGAATGCGCGCGGACACATAGATTTTGTCAATAATGTTTTTCGAATTATTTTTTTAATTGCATTTTAAATTTAAAAGGTTATGTTATTCGATATAATGTCACATTACCACGGTGACAGTTGTGGAGCAGTGCAAGTCGGATAAGTTGTCCGATCTTTTTTTCTTCTAAAAATCCATTTTTGTGTGGAAAAATGTTAGAAAATAACTTTTTTATCGTTTTAAGCATATAAAAATTACTTAGAAGTCGTTTAAACACTGTTTTTAAATAAGTGAAAAAACCCGCCACCCTTCAGACGGTTTGTATGCTGTTAAGGTGATTAAGGAGAAATCCCTTTGGTTGGGTTGCTATCCAGAGGATTGGCGTGTTCGAATACCCTCCATGTGGTTTGAATAATACTCAAGTTGTGCGTGTACAATTGCGTTTTCAGGGTAAGCTGCAGATTTCAACGGTGCCTGGTAGGTGCTTGGAACAACCTCTAGGTAATACGGATACTATTTGATGAATACGATTAAAAACACGCGAACACGTAAACATGAGAGACTTAACAAAACGGCTTCACTAACACACTAATAATCAACACTGAACAGCCGATAAAAAGCTTATGAAAAAGGGGGAATTCAAATTAACTATTTTTTGTATTTTTTTAGCTTGTATGTGTGATCCTATGTGTTCATGCCTACGATCACGAAATCAACCAATTCGGATCGATGGCTTTGAAAAAACCATACAATTAATCAAAAAGGAGACTCTGAACCGCCTAATACAAACAAGAACGGGTTCACACACGCCCTCTACAGATAAAATAGGCAAAAAAAGTAAAAAATTGTCGACTGAGACGGTCTAAATGCTATATAACGACTCTCACTTTTACGAAAAAAAAGTTTCATACAAAAAGGGTCTTACACGTCTAATTACTTAAAACACTACACAATACGCGACGCAACTAACTTGCCAACGCGAAAAAACTCGCCAACGTCAAAAATTGCCGACGAAATTTGCCAATGGCAAATCTCGCCAACGAAAAAACTCGGTAACAGTAAAACTCGCCAACGAAGAACTCACCAACGAAAAATTAGATTAATAGGCTCTCTATGGCTGGTCCCAAGGTGGCAGTTAAATTGAATTTTTCGTTAACGAGTTTTGCCGTTGGCGACTTTCTGCGTTGGTGACTTTCTGCGTTGGTGACTTTCTGCGTTGGCGAGATTCTCCGTTAACGAGATCCGTCATTGGCGAGATTTGACGTTGGCGGGTTTTCGCGTTGTCGAGCTATTTAGCATTGGCGAGTTCTGGCGTTGGCGGTATTTTCGCTGTTTTAGCCACTTAGCTGATAACTGAGAAGAAACTGCGGGACGCAACCAACTCGCCACGAAGATACTCGCCAACGCCAAAGATCGCCAACGCAGAACTCGCCAACGGCAAAACTCGTCAACGAAAAACACGTCTGAAATTTTGTCTTTATGAGTCCCTTCCGAGTCCCTACAGAATTTAAAAAAATAAACCTTCGGCGCGCGAATGTAACCGCGCGCAAATGTCGGTCAACCCAACTGAGATTTCCACATAAAAATTACCTGAACAAACGGTTGCAGCACCCAGCCAACAACCCCGCCAACAGTTGCGGCAAACATATATACCTTAATATCTTACAATATGGCGTGTGTTTGATTAAGCTGAGCAGCGGCCAACCCTTGTCCAGGTTATATGCAGGTAATGTGATTTATATACTGTCTGGCATACGATTTGGTTTAGAAGTTTCACGCGGTTTTTTGTATCAACCAACTAGTTGGCGTTCCCTTCCAAATAGGTTGTCAAGCGTTCAAAATTTGCAAAATTAGCATAAGAAATGCCCACCCGAATGACCAGGAAAAGGAGACCGGAGGGAAAATCAGGCCAACCAATTGGCGGGTACCGGAGGGGAAGACCCAGTCAACTACCGTATTCTCTCTATTAGTTCACACTCTCTATTAAACCCACACCCCAACTTTGAGGACCTGCATCTCAGCTCACAGAAAAAATTTAACAAAGCTGTTTATTGCATTTTCTTAAATCTCACGAGCTCTACTGATTCCACTTTCTTGATTTTGGTTGAGCACCCAAAAACTCGAGATCAACCCCAATTTTCCGATTTTCGGACGATTGAAAAATAATCGCGCATGTGGAACTAATAGAGAGAATACGGTAATTAGCATATGACCAACAGTGGAGACCTGACCAACTACCGTAATTTCCTCTAATAGAGCCCATGGGCTTCTATTTTTCAACCTCTCAAAATTCTTGAAATTGTCAATGAAAAATGACCTTAACTCCGAACCTTAGTCAAAAATAGGGGGGTGGGCTTCTATTAGAGCATGGGCTTATATTAGAGGAAGTACGTAATTAGCATAATAGATGCCCCTTTTTTGCATTATGTGAAAGGTTAGAGACGGAGGGTGTTTATTACGAGGATAGTAGTAGACCGTGGGGGGCTTTAACACTAACATTTGTGTTGTGCGCTAATGGAACTAGCGAATAAGCAAGGTAGCTGCATCGTATCATACAAAAGGTTCTGACACATCTTCTTACTGAAAACACTAGAGCAGATACATGGCCGAAAATCAATACAAAACTTTATTGAAAAGAATCTTCACAATACAGAAGTGGTCATGTAGATACTATAGATCAAGTCGCAGTAATGACAGCAGTAGCAGGATATATGATGAAGCATTTATAAGTCAAACGAAGACCGAAACTGAAAATGCACCAGTGATTGTTCATTTAGGCTTATTGTCAATACAACTTACGAGATTAGTCAATACCCACAAGTACTTTTGACGAATGTTCGGGTTGATGGCAAGCGAATGGATGGCAGAAGTTAATTCCCGCAGGTTTTGATCCTGGATTTCTCGAAAAGACGGAAGAGACCAACTTGATTGACAGTGTACTGACCAAAGCTAGCAAGAAGTTGACGAATTTCTCCATCGGAATCTGTGTACTGCATTTCAGTAGATACATTGACCTGAGACACAGCATCGTTGATCATGAGGACCTGGAACTGACTGAATGAAAATCAGAAAAAAAAACTATATTAAAATACCAGAGATTTCGAAGCAGCCACATGAGTGCTGGTAACTAAAGGAGTCAGAGCCATGGAATTCACGATGATCAGGCAATCAACCAGAGCTTTGTCCAAGTTCTGAATCAATAACATGTTGACTAACATTTTTTATATGCCATAATTACAAGTGACTTGAGAAGAAAATTGGCTCGTGAGATTGCAAAGCCAGATAATGATTTAGATGTGAAAATTAACTTTTTACAGTCTAGGATACCCAAAAAGTTTAGGATTTCGCACTTCACTTCAGCAATTAGCAAAATTCTCATTTTTAAAATAGTAAAAAAAGTTTGGTCCAACATTATTAGACCGTGTAATTCCGTATCTGATTCATCTATAGAGTGATAAGATTGCTGGCATACAGTGCTCATAAGTGTATTAATGTTGCAGACTCAGGTCAAAGTAAAAATAATAATGCTTACGTATTCTGGGAAGTCATAGAAAAGCAAACCACTGATACGATTGAATGTAATGTTGACTTCTTGAGCCAGCTCACGCTTCAAGGATGGTCTGCTTGCACGAATGCCACAGTTTCTAGAGCTACATCGCGAAATTGACTGTTACCCATACTACCTAAACAAAATAATACAAGAAAAACCCATCGATTGAGAAAAAGGTTGACAATTAGGCTCTTCATACAGAAGAAATCGGAGTGACTCACTTGCAAAATTTACACTTATAAAACCACTGAGGCGACAGAATGATATAGCCCTTCCAAAAGTGACGTTTAAATTGAAATTTTTAAACAAATGTCTATAAAAGAAAAATGACAATGTATTTTACCGTCGAAGGCCATCACCCTGAGTTGGCAATTTGGCGTAGGGGCCTTGTCCGGCAAAAAGACGGTTCGCGTCGATGCGAACTGTCGAGTTGGTAATATTGTAATGACAGTCTTTATTCTCAAGTGTTTTTTATTCTAAGCAGCCGTAGTACCAAAAATTTTCTGCGCAATACGAATTACTAAACAAAATTTCGAAAAAAAATGCTTGCTTATTGAGATGTAAGCTAAAGGGCTCACCTACATTTCGAATAACACTTTTATGAAAATCGATCATTATAAATAAAAGTCTTTTCGAAAAAAATTAAAATGGCAAAAATCGTTTCATGACAAAAATTGTGTTGTAACAAATTGTTGTGAAACTAATCAATTTTGGAAATATCTGGTATCGGACATGTCTTTGTGGAAACAGCTACCGTATTTCCTCTAATAACTCACCCCCTCAACTTTGAGGGCATATATCTCAGCTCGGAACAAATATTTTGAAAAGCTGTTTATTGCGTTTTCTTAATTCCACGAGCTCTACCCGATTCCAGTTTTTAAATTTAATATTTTCACCCAAAAATCTCGAGGTCGACCTCAATTTTCCAATTTTCAGCGATCCAAAAAATAACTCACCCGGGTGAGTTATTAGAGGAAATAGGTATCTATTTCACTTATTTTTTAGCCTTTGTTACTTATTCTAACACTAATTCTTCTCAAAATATATTTTGATCCCCAGTTCATATCTTAGTACAAATTATCGTCACTAAATTTCATTTAAACCATCATATGATACAAATCGTTCGTGCTGGTATCATCAAGATACTAATTAAAACACAGTGACCACTAAAATTCAAAGGATGTTCCAGAGACTTAATATGACATTTATTCAAAGAGAAATCAACACAATAGTTCACTCAATACTGATCTAACAACGTCTAATCTGATTGTTTTCTAAGATATTCAAAACTCTATCTTGACAATAGCTTCTTGCAATTGTTGTTCTCTGACGGGCCACATGCTTATCTCCTGATCGCAATTTCTTTGGCATCCTTTGCAACAATACAATCTGCGCCTCCATCATGCTGCATTCTTTTTGATTTAAATTTATAGAGAGCGTGAAAAATACCTTCAAAATTTGCTAGAAAACTTTCGCTTCCATTCTTCTTTCCTTTGGCTCTGAAAAGGTAAATTTGAGCCGGGGGATCGACTGCAATTTTCATCTTCTTGACTGCCCAGCAACGGATACAAATTGTAACCGGATAGAGCAACCGGATACAATTTTCTTTAAAGTTTAAAAAGTATGTTTAAACCCCACGTTTGAGTCCGTCCTAACGTGCGCTGGCCTACCCTGAGCCTAAGCCTAAACCTAAGTGCGTAAAATTCGAAAAAATCGAAAAAAATTGAAAAAATCAACAGGGGGACCAAGGCAAAAATTTCGCACTGTATCCGTTGCTGTATCCGGTTACAATTTGTATCCGGTTGCCGTTTTACCCATCTTCTTTGGGCGGCCGAAGTGCACTCTGCTTCCACCCCACCCTGCTCTGGCACTACTTGTTGCTCTTCTGCAGCTTGCTCAGACATTAGCTCTTCTTCACCAGCATCGCTTGAAAAATTGAACTCATCGCTAGAGCTAGTTTCGTCAGTACTGTATTATATGCAAAAGAATCATTCATGATTTTCAGCTGAAACAGAACATGAAAAGCGAGAGTGAGGCAGCAACTATTTATTTGCTCATTGGTTTACGAAAAATAAGATCCGCCGAACTCGACAGAGTCTACTGTATAACAATTTTCCCCATAAATAATTAATTACAACACAATTTTTGTCATGAAACGATTTTTGCCATTTAAATTTTTCCGAAAAGACTTTATTTTTATAATGATATTTTTACCTTAAAGTGTTATTCGAAATGTAGGTGAGCCAGCTAAAGTTGTAAAACAACAATATTTACGTGTACTTTCGAACTTCAGCCTATTTTTAAAAAACCAAGCATTTCTTGAAATTCTGTTTAGTAATTCGTATTGCGGAGGAAATTTTGGATACTATGGCAGCTTAAAAACATCACTTGAAAGTAGGTACTATTATTACAGCATTACCAAGTGGACAGTTCGCATCGATGCAAAACTGTCCTATGTTTCCTTTTTGGACAATTTTGGCGTTCTGTATTATGTTCTGTTTTAGTCACTTAGGCCTTTTTTGTAACTTAGGCTTAGGCCTTATGCCTGACTCGGATTTTGTCGGCTTTTTTTGGGGTATAGACGTTTGACTACAAATGTAACATTTTTGCGTTCTGCCCTATGTTCTGTTTTAGCCACTTAGGCCTTCTTAGGCTTAGGCCTTAGGCCTTGGGTTAGGCCTAGGCTTAGGCTTAGGGACCAAAAAAATGTCTTACAGACTATAAAATGGCTGAAAAAATAAGCCTAAGTGACTTAAACAGAACATAGGGCAGAACGCCAAAAATGTTACATTTGTAGCCAAACGTCTACTCACCTTTTTTTAAACTTAGGCTTAGGCCTTATGCCTGACTCGAATTTGCCCCGATTTTAGGAGAAACAGGGCAAAATTCGAGTCATCTGAGGTGAGAGTGAGTTTTAACCCCGAAATGAGGCAAAAAGTTCCAGTTATCCCCTCTTCACACCTTGAGAAAAAAAAATTATATGCGGTGCGTTTTATTTCACCGTTCAAAAGAATTACCCCAAAATTGACCGAAACGACTTACCATAATGACAAACATTCGAAATATTTTTAAATTCGTTGTTTTTATACGACTTTTACTAAGTAAAGGATATGCCCAACAAATGGCGTTGCAGCTTGCGGTGTTGTCGCAACTTGGTCTTTAATTCACTCCTGTCCCCTGAAACCTGCTCTCCCAGCAGCAACACCAGCTGTCCTTCTCCTCATCTTATGCCAATCCACACACCTCTTTACTCAACAGTGTTGTCAATCATTTTTGCCGGCAACCGGCTAAAATGGCTCTAGGTAAATTGAACCTATACAAATTGAACCTATACAAATTGAACCTAGGTAAATTGAACCTGAGGTAAATTGAACCTGAGGTAAATTGAACCTTAAAATTTGTCTTGTGACGATTTTTATCAGAACTATTTTTTAATTTTTCCGTATAAAAAGTAACTTATAAAGTAACTTATAAAAAGTAACCATCTCGGTGATAGGTAAGCACCAGGAAAGGGTAGGAAAACCACAAGGACGTTAGGTCGACCCATAGTATGCGCCAGACCTAATATCTAAAAGCATTTTTCTGGTTGCGCTACCCAGGTCTCTCTCATCTAGATAGTGTTACTTGGGTGGTAGTTTCGTGGTAGTTTAGTGGTTGAGATATATGTAGATCGCCAAGTGTTGGCAACTAAGTGTCGGTCATCATTTGTACATACAGTCCCTTCTCACTTTTTGGCCAATTTTTTGAACTTTGTTTTATTAGTTCGAAATGGAGATGCTTTTAAGCGAGAAGAACAAACCGATGGGTCAGTTTTGAGGAATATCCATACTGGCGAAAAGAGCAAATAGGGAAGCGAATTTTACATCTTTACAAGCTTGGAGTGGATGGAAAAGTGGAGAGCAAATGCCCAGGTATTTTAAAACCTTATATATGTTTTTCGGTTTTCATGCATATTCGAACAGGAAGAGCTTCAACTTTCGATGGCATGGTCAACTTCCGATGGCATGGTCACACTTGACGACGCTCTCGTATGGTTTCATCTTTTTTTGCTGAATTTTCTTTATTTTCAGGGCTGGATGATGTTGAAGTGCTTGCTAACAAATTTGTAATCAAATTGAATAAAAGCAGCTGGGATGCCTCGAACCCACAGTGTGGCTTAATGGCGAAACCGTTAACTTCTACCATCAGATGATTGTCCAGCAAAACAAATCTGATCTGAATCTCCCACCGGTATTTTAACTTATAAGTTCTTTGCAACTCTTTTTTCGTTTAGGTCTTTCTTTGATTCTCTTTTTTACACTCAACTACAAGAACCGGTCCAAACGCTGTGCTCAACTGGGTAAAAGATGTGGAGATATTTGCTTTCGAACTGCTCCTCATTCCCATCTATTCCTCGGGTCACTGGTCTCTAGTGGTATTCATTTTCAGATGATAATGTGCATAATAGATTTTTTTAGGGGGTAAACACTGTTAAGGAAAGATTGGTTTATTATGATTCACTCCTCGGGATGGTACAGAACACACTAGCCTGATCAAGTAAAATTTTTTGAAAGCGTTTACTTTGACCAACAATAATTTAGGGAGTTCTTGCAAGAATATGCAATCGAGAATGGCTACGAAGCTTTGGATCCTGGTAACTGGATAGGAATTTGCCCAAAAGTATGCTTCTTATTTCTCGGTTGGTTGACAATGCAAAGTTTACAGGGGATTCCTCGCCAGACTAATACATTTGATTGTAGAGTTTTCATTTGCCAATATTCAAAGTGCTTATCTCGTGGAGAGCAATTTCACTTCACTGAAGCACAGATGGACGGAATTCGAAAAGAAATGAGTGAAGAAATCCTGGTGGAACACTGTTTCTAACTTCGAATAATTGTTTGATGATGATTGCTTTTATGTTTGAATGTTGATGTTAAGAATGGTTTGAATAAATTATTTTTGAAAAAATTAAGTAGGGTCGCATTGGCCGATTAACCGAACCGCCGGTTAACCGAAAACCAGGTTTGAAAAGACCGGTTTTTTTAACCAACCGATCCAAAAGCCAACCAAATGAAACCCTAGATATAAGGATTAAAATAATTAGAGAGAGAAAAGTTTTGGAACATAAATATAAAAATTTTTCCAGGTGGTCATCTTGATTCACCACCTGAACTCGGATATAGATTGAGTGGACCAAAACATTTACAGGACAAAGGCTTACTGGTCTTATGAAAGTTAGTTTAGGACTGTTATTCCAGAAAAAAATGATGTTTACCAGCACCAGGATTCGAAACTGTGACTTCAGAAATTTAGTGTGCGGATTTATCACGGGTAAATTTACCGAACGGGAATCACCACGGTGGAATATGCTGCCTCCCTTGAAACACTGTGATCTGGCAACCCAACTGGAAAAAAATCTCATTTGAATAAAAAAAATCCTTTCAAGACAAATTTTAAGGTTCAATTTACCTCAGGTTCAATTACCTCAGGTTCAATTTACCTCAGGTTCAATTTACCTAGGTTCAATTTGTATAGGTTCAATTTGTATAGGTTCAATTTACCGCCGCCCGGCTAAAAATCGAGGAACCGAGCACCGAACCGGGCACCAAAATTGATAAATTTAACACTAGCATCAATTTATTCAGAGAATATCTTGAGGTATTTTCAAACTGAGGTATAGACTTTAGTAGACGTTGAAAATGCTGATTATTTAAATGGTTCAGCGGATGTGCTACTTCAGTATAAAGAGTTTGAATAATGAATAAAATAAAGAAAATGCAATAGTTAGTTTGTGAACTTTGTTTTTTTCTCACAACTGGAAATAGAATTATCGTTGATGTTGCTGAATTACTAGAAAATACATTAGCGCCTAGCCAAGTTCTTAAAAGTTTGTGGCTCTATTTAAGAAGAGGTACCATTTTTTTGCTTTGGTCCCCCCTATTGATTTTTTTGTAAATTTTATTGATAACACACCATCGACAATTCCAAGATAACAATTCAACTGCTTAGCTAATTATATATTTCCCAATTTATCAAAGAACACCTTCAAAACATTCAATTTCTTAGCCCTGCAATTCTGACGGAATACTGCTTCAAAAATATAAGATTGCAGTAATTTGTCGCTTGTTCAGTACACCGCTGATTTAATGTTTCATATGTGCCCAGAAGCCTTCTGATATCAATACAATACAACATAAATAGAAGACTGATAGAATAGGATTATAAAGCAAGTGAAAACAATTTACAAAAAAAATCAATTGGGGGACAAGGCAAAAAATGGTACCTCTTCTTAAATAGAGCCGATGCCACCTATAATGTTAGGTAGTCAAAGCGTTTTTCATTATATAATTGCCGGAAGAGTACTCAACAAATTTTTATTTCAAAACAATCTTTTTTGAATTATCCTGATACCCGCCTTTCAAAATATTCCCATCGGAGGCGAGCATGCCCTTTAAGCAAAGTTTTAGTTAGTCAAAATAGTATATTTTTTGAAATTTAAACTTAAAATCGTCCCAGCACGAAAAAACAGCGGATTTTTGTTTTCCATACAGTCAAACCTGGACATAGGGTTCAGTTTGAGTGTACAGTCAACTGTACAGCCATAGTTGACGGTCATCTGGGATATGCAATAGTGTCGGCGATGGCGGGGGCGGGGGAGGGGGTCGAGCGAGAAGCGAGAACGAGAAAAGCAAAAATTTTCGAGACGAGAAATCGAGAATTCTCGATTTTTTTCTCGTCTTGAGCCAAAATAATATGAATATGCTAGCATATGCCCGAAAAATATGCACAATGCTCGAGCATACGCTCGAAATAAATCTGTTCGAGAATTTCCACAACCCTATGCATGCCACGCTAATAGAGGTGGTGCTCGGGAGTTTAAAATTTTCGTCTAATCTTTAACTTTTACGGATTTTTCAGCTTGGTTACTAACAAAACATGCCTAGAATTTAATTTTCAGGAATTGTTTTGTTAGAAACCATCCGCACAGAAGTTCAATGATTGACCAAAATGTTGAATTGACAATTGAACAATCGGTTGGACAACCATCCATTGGACAATCGTGGACGTAGACGGACAGGGTCCTTTAAAAAAATGAAGTTTGCCCCATACATGTGACAGTGCGCTAAGACTGTTTTAGGTATTTACAGTAAACCCTCGATTTAACCACAACCCTTGGGACCGACTGGGGGTGTCATTAAATCAAGGGTGTCGTAAATCGAAGAACAGTCAAAATCAGACCAGACCGGTATGATCCGGTCTAGACTTTTTTTTTAAATCAGAGATATTTAGCCTTCATGCCAAAATTTTGCGGAACACAGTTTTTGCAGTCAGACAACTAATTTTATTTCACTTTTTTATGAAATATTCCAGATTAGACCGGACAAGACCAGATTTGACTTAATATTTTTAAATGAGACATACTTCGGCTAAAGTACACTATAACGAGGCCTCCAAAAATGGCCAAAAGCCAAAGTTCAAGTTGCGGCCCTGTTCGGGCCCCTCCTCTCTTCATTGTATGATAATCCTTGCTAAAAACAACAATACAAGCATAAAAAAGCAGATTTTCAATTTAAAAAATAGCTGCAAAGTCTTTTAGCTGCAGAAAAAAGTCGATTACCGTATTTCCTATAATAAGCGCCCCCGCTCTAATAAGCGCCCCCCCCCTCGACTTGAGGGTCTGGATCTCAGTGTAGAAGCAATATTTTGCAAAGCTGTTTGATACGTTTTCTTAACTTCCACGAGCTCTTTTCCACTTTTTAGATTTTGGTTGAGCACCCGAAAATCTCGAAATCGAATTCCAAATTTTCCGATTTTTGAGGATTTGAAAAAATAAGCGCCCCGGGCGCTTATTAGAGGAAATACGGTAGCCGCAAAAAAAGTCTTTTAGCTGCAAAAAAAGCTTTATCCTTTTTCAATGTGTGGTTGAGCACCCGAAAATCTCAAAACGACCTGAAAATTTTCCGATTTTCGAGGGTTGAAAAATAACTACTCATGGGGAGTTAATAGAGTGAATACGGTAGTTAACCAGAAAATCATGAAATATAAGAGTTTCAGCAATTGAACTTGTTACAATGCACTTCAACTTACACTATTTTGCATGTACTTAACAAGCTAGTTCTGGTCTAGTTTTAGTTATCACTGGCCGTGCTAGCGTATGACATGTTGTTTATTTGTGCAAGCACAGCGGGCTGTAAATATGTGCGTATATATTACTTCAATGCGAACAGCTGAAAAAAATCTAACGCATCGATAATTGTAAAAATGTATAACAAGAGAAAGATAAATTTATGTCACTCTTTTTATTGATAATGAAAAACGAACTTTTTGTGAAACAAAACATTTATTTAGTTACTTTTTGATTTTCCGGCGCCTGCGCCAAAAAAATGACGGCGCCACGTAATGCGCTCGGCGCCGATTTTTTGAAAAACCCGGCGCCGGTGCCAGCTCCCGGCGCCCATTTTTAAAACCCCGGAGCCGAAAAAATTTTCGTGGCAACTATGGGCACCTCCCGCCAGGTAATACCGTATTTTCTCTAATAGCTCACCCGTCCCAATTAGCTCACCCCTTCCTAATAATCACCCCCTCTCCTCATTGGAGTAGTTCTTTTTATTCATTTCAATGAAATTCGATAAAAAAATTGCAAAGATAGGTCTGTTTTTTTTTGCTATCAAGGGGTACAGCAGCTCGTTACAGTGAAAATCAAGGGGAGGACCGGCATATTTTAAAAAACGTCCCTGTTTTCACTTGTTTAGTGTTAAACCTTACATGGATAACCTTATGTTACTTTTAAAACTAACAGAAAAACTTTTTCCTAACCATTGAAATTTCGAGATGATATTCAGCTTGGTTTCTAACAAAACCATACGTATAATCAAATTCTAGGCTTTGTTTTGTTAGAAACCGAGAAATCCGTACAGAAGTTCAACGATTAAGAGACATTTTTTTAAATTCCCGGGCAGCACCCTTATTAGCGTGCGCATGCCCTCTAAAGAAGATGGGCTGATTACCGAAAATATAATTGATCTGACGAAAATTCGACCTGACTGCCAGTGAAAAAGCCGATGTAAGTAAAAGTAAGAAAATGGGCATCTCAGGGGGAAGAAAGAGTGCAACCGACTTTGCCGATTATTTGGGAGAAGTGGAGATGAGAGGTTGGTGGATTAAAAACAAGGAGTGTGCAAAAAAATAATTCGATAGCGTCTGCTTAGGTAAAAAAAATTCCGGCTCCCTTGAAGCCAAACCATTGAAAAATAACTAGCCCCTTTCTAATTACTCACCTGTTTCCAATAACTCACCCCTCTAGAGGGTCGACATAATTCAATAATAATGTTAATTTATCAACAAGCTTTGTTTAAAAAAATAAACATTTCGATTAAATGTGGCTGGTCAACACTGGCGAAGGGAAGTTTAGCACAAGCATGTGATGAATCACTTTTTTGTCCAACGAAGAGAGTTATCTTACAAATCAAAAGAATGTTACAAAAAGATAACGCAGCTTTGAAACAAGTAATAACACCTTACGGGCAAAATCTTAAAAATTGATGCGTAGAGTTCTCTTCGAGCCTCTTGCTTTCTTGCAGATCTCTGAGTTTATTTAGCAAATTCATCGTGTGATTTTGCGTGAACGAAAAAGCCCTTTTTGCTGCCGTCAGAAATTTCGATTGATTTTTTGCACATTCCACATTTGTCTTCAAACGCCGACAGTTTCTCGAAAAGTCCGATACTCCAGATAACGCTATAGCTAAAAACAAGTAAAAATTATATCGAGAGAGAGATCAAAAGAATCAATTTTGCAAAAAAATGCTTCAAATGTATGTTTTTTAATGGAAAAATTCTGTCGGGATTCGACGTATTCGGGATCGGGATTTCGGGACGGGATTTTCGCCCGAAAACCGATCGGGCGGGATCGGGATCCCGTCCGTTTCCAGCTTTAATTAATACTCAGGGCAAAAAGTCAATTTTTGATCAGAAATGGTCGACTGGGCCCTAAAAACATATTTTATACACGTTTCAGATGCTTAAACACCCGAGAAAGCACTTTAGACCTTTTTTTGAGTGAAACCGGATTATATGCACTTTAGCCGTATATTTTCCCGGAAGGGGATTGCCGCGGCAGGGAATAGTCACCGGCAGGGAACTGTCCAGCAGGGAATTGGCCCGGCGAGAATTGCGCGGCAGGGAATTGTTGAAAGCGATATTGGCTCGATAGTGAACGGTTCCAAGTTTTTGAACAAAATTTTCAAATTTGTTTTCTAAACAATCAGCGCAGACAAAAAAATAATTCGGCATAATTTATTACAAAATGTGTGGGTCCCGCGCGCATTCAAACCTTTGGAATTGCCATGTTAAGGAAGAGACAGGATCCTTTAATAAGGTGACCGGCCGCCTCATTTTATGATTGCCCAAGATAGGAAAAATTTGAAGTCGATCTCAAAATTTTTTGGATGAAAACAAAACCTAAAAAGTGGAGTCGGTAGAGTGTGGAAGTTAAGAAAATGCAATAAACAGCCCTGCAATAAAAATTTTGGGTATAGACGTTTCGCAAAAAATTCAGAATTGATTTTTGCGAAACGTTTTAAAAATTTCAGTTTGGTATTTTTTTTGTTCTCGCGGTTCAATTCCGAATAGTGTTTTTTCATTTTTTCTACGGCCAGTTCGCGACCCTTTTTTGTAATTATAATATTTCAATAGTAAGTTTATAGCAACTTCACTGTTTAGTCAAACCAAAGCATAACAATTTATTTCAACATAACGGACCAAAGCATAACAATTCAACACAAGCACAAACAAAAGGATCAATCCTGAGCTAGGGGATCCCCTGACCTATCCCCTGAGACACTATATGTAGAAGTATGGCCCTTGGACGGTCATGTCAACTCCGGGACATCCTTTTTTAAGCAGCGTATAAGCCGTTAGGCTTAGAATTAGGAACACCCGGTCCAGTTCTAACCAGTATTTTTTTATCCCCTCAGGTATCTCCTCATCCCCATGTACCTTAGATTCTGGGTGTGTCCCTGACCTATCCCCTAAGATCTTCTGAGCTATACCCTGAGATTAAAATATAAAACTGAAATTTTGCGAAACGTTTCGCAAAAATTTCAATTCTGAAATTTTGCGAAACGTCTATGCACCTAAAATTTCTGGGCTGAGATATAGGTCCTCAAAGTTGAGGCACCGCCTAACTAGAGGAAATACGGTAAGGCAAATTTTTTCAAAAAAATCATTTTTTGCGTTTTTGCATTCTGCGAAAAAAGCGCGCAAACGTTAACGGTTTTTCAGGGAAACGTCGCGTACCGTTAAAAGGAGCATGCCCGTGAGTTTTCAAAAAGTTAAGGTGAGGACCCGCAAAGTTTTTTTGAACCGTTCCATTTTTTACTCGTTTAGCACCAAAATTTATATTTGATGACCTTATACTACTTCTAAAAACAAGGCAGAAAACTTAAAAAACCTGGACGAGAACGAATGTGAAGACTGTCGAGAAAATTGTGGTCCTTCCCTTTCTCCGTGTAGCGCACGTGCATGCCCCTTTGATGCAGCAAACTTTATTTGCACAATTAACTTATATATTGAATAAATGAGGAATCAGACCATACACGGTGTTTCAAGAAATTCGGCGTTTTGAAACAGAGAATTTCGAAAAAACAGACTATAAAAAACTTATAACCATTTCAAACCGGCCGAATTTCTTGAAACACCCTTTACTTCAACTGAAGGCTGAAAAAGAAAGCAAAATAGATGACAGGAATCATAAGATCGACCAGTAATCGTCTAACAGAAGTTCTGTGGTCATAAATTTTATCCTAATTTTGCAAAGCCCAGTTATTGCATACCGTAACTTCCTCTAATAAGCGCCCGGGGCGCTATTTTTCAAACCCCCAAAATCGGAAAATTTGGAATTCGATTTCGAGATTTTCGGTGCTCAACAAAATCTAAAAAGTGGAATCGGTAGAGCTCGGTGGGAGTTAAGAAAAGTATCAACAGCTTTGCAAATATGGTTCTACACTGAGATCCAGACCCTCAAAGTCGAGGGGGGGGGGGGGGGGGTGAGGGCGCTATTAGAGAAAGGATATTATTAGAGGAAAGATAAGTTATACGACCGTCTACTTAACTATTCTTATTCCCGGACTTGTCAAATAATTAGAACTTTCATGTGGTCTACAGGTGCTTCGCAAAGATGGAAAAACTCGTGGCTATGGTTCGAGATGACGCAAGAATATGCAGAAATCTTGCCGACTGTTACACATCAACATGTTATTCTTTTTCAATGATTCTTTTTGATCATCCTCAAAACGCAATCTATTCAGTTCCAATGCCTCGGTCATTTTTATCACTTGGTTGTGAAGATGCAACTTAAGTTATAATAATGAAATTGTAAACCTTATTCTGAAAGTGCGTCAATGGGTTGGAGGAACACACCGCTCGGCTCTCCGCGATCTTCTGGAAAAAATAACCAAGCCTCGGAAGATATTGCGCAAAATAGAATTCCAATGGTATTTGTAATGATAAACGATGTGTTGTATCAACTTATTTCGATCTGAGGATGTGCCAACAAGGTGGAAAGGGCACTTGGCTTATGTTGGTCAGATTCGCGGTAACAAAAAATGCATTGCTCAAGGTTAAGAACAGCTTTGCTTGAAACTGACTCAACTCGCAAGCCGGCGAATATCTCTCAAAATGACTGGACAAAACTGAAGCGACTAGCTGCCTCTCTCAAGCCACTCGAGAAAGAAGACTTTGTAATGATCAAGGAGTTGTGCAAACTCCTGAAAGCGTTCTACGTTGAGACATGCCGAGATGTTTTCCACTATAGTTTTTTCTACAATTTGATTTCTCACATTTCTACTATTTTACGAAATTACATTTCAGTTGTCTACCGAACAATCAACCGCCTCTACTTATCTGCCGACAGTGAGAAGAAGCATGAGCACCTGGTCAAGATGCAACTCAAAAGCCCTGCAGTGCAATTGGTAAAAAGAATGCTTGATCGGGAATCTAAAAGGAGCGGAAGAAGGTGGTCGAACAGAATAAGTTGCTCAAGCTTTCACTGCTCATCGATCTCGCTTTGCATTGACGAAGACTACTTTTGAGCTACGAATGGGATTATTTGGAAGATGAGTTTGGTTGAGCTCATCGGAAATGTTAGTTTTAATCAGTATGGATAACTTTCTAGCTTCTTATTTCTTTTAGCTAAAAAAGAAGATAATTTAGCCGTTGAAGTGCATGCAAACGTCTTGGTTGAGAATACTCTGGACGAATGGGTGTCTCAGATGATGAAAATAAGATGGACGTGGGTAAGTATGATTTTGTAAATCGACAATTGTATGAATGATTCCTTTACCATCCAATATTTGATTAATCCTATAGATGACATCTGGGCTTCCAAAACAAACAAGGTCGCATCTGTTGCAGCTGAGTCTGAACGAGAAATTGAAGGCAGCGATCAAGTAAGCAATTTTTAAGGCTTTGACTAAATCTTTTTTTTATTTGCAGGCTGAGCTCAGCCATTATCGACACAACAGCGATCGTCCTATCTCGAGATGAAGACATTTTTGCTTGGTGGAAGAAAAATAAGGAACGCTTTCCATTGATTGCCAAAGGGCCAGGATTCTTCTCTCGATTCCAGCAACATCGGTCAGTAGCGAGAGAACATTTTCAATTGCGGTCTTCTCTACGCCAACTCTCTCCGAAATCGGTTAGAAGTTTTCTAAAAGTTGTTTAAATAAATTGAAGAGACATCATTTTAGACTAGCGGAAAAAACGGCGGAGATTGCTGATTCTGATCAAAGCAATCTGAAGAAGCTACAACTGGCGCCATCCACTCAACCAGATGCGGATGATCTCAAGGACGGGAAGAAAAATCAGAAGGGAAAAGGATGATGTTTGATTTTGTTCGATTTCTTTGTGATGCATGGCTGTTCTCGTATAATAAATGCATGGATGTGGTTTTATTTTGTATGGCTATCAAGTTGCCATTACCCGTATACCCGGTCGGGTACCCGACCGTAAAATGCTACCCGAACCGAGAACCGGGTCCGTGAAACCCGGGTACCGGGAAGCCGCTGAGCCAAATTACCCGACCAGCGTCCTACCCTACTGAAAAGCATAAAGTTTTGAATTGAAAATTTATAAAAAGATTCGGCGGAAATAGGTTTGGCGGAAATGAGGTTGGCGGAATAAGGTTGGCGGAAATGAGTTTGGCGGAAAGAAGTTGGCGGAAATGAGTTTGGCGGAGGAAGTTGGCGGAAATAAGGGTTAACCCCCTAACAACATGAATTGACTCAAAATTAGGATATGATAATTGAAGCTGTGCATCGGGATTTTTCTTTCTAACACATTTTTGACCCACTTTTGACGGATATTCATAGCTGAAAATTTTAACGCTTATGTTACTTTTTATTCCTCTATCCATTTGCTCTTTTGCTGTTTGTATTAAAGTATGAAAATTTTGACCTGCAACCTTGAATCCCAAATTGAGGATTTCGGGATCCCGATTTGTCGATTCCGGGATTTCAGGGTTGCAGATCGAAAATTTTCTAATAAAATACAAAACTATAAGAACCAATAGATAGGAGAATGAAAAAAGTACAGTCGAGTCTCGATATAAGATACACTCTCGGACCGGCCAGCTGTATCTTATATCGAGGTGTATCTTCTATCAAGAGTAGCTTAGATCGAGAGTAGCTTATATTGAGAGTTATTTGGTCTTTATACAGGCAGGCTGTATATTATATCGAATTTTAACGTGTTAAACGGGCGGCGGTAAATTGAACCTCTACAAATTGAACCATTTGAGCTTTGGTAAAATCGAGTTTTGGTGAAATCAATTATTTCCCAAACTCAAAAAATACCCGACCAAAACTGCATTTTAACTACTATCAAACCATTTTAAGCATGACGGAATTAGTCCAGAAAATAGGTTTTTGAACGTGAAAAACGAAAATTTTTTTTGATCCAAGTGGACGACCACTTGGTTGGTTGGTTCAGACTAAAAAATTTAAATTCCTGCAAATTTTTTACTGAAAGTGAGAGTCAAAAAAGTCAATGGGTACACTGAGAGTAGGAGTGCCAGCTGCATATTACCGCGTGGATACCCTAAGGATAGAAAACTACTCGAACTGGGGTTACTGTAAGTCAAATCGCTGTTTTAGCATGATCAAACCGTGCTCAGGACACGATTCTGGATAGGGTACAATGATCTTTAGCTACTTTCGGCTAAATGCAAAATTTCGGATACTGGAGGTGGGATACCCATTTAGGGAAGTGGTACCAGTGTGATTACATAGTCACCGTGAGAATAGGTGATTTCCTAAATAACAGTTTATGGCTCTTACTCAAAAAAGTAATATCTGCTGCCACCGGGATTTGAACCTGTAACCAAAATTTGGAGGTGGAATTCACCAGGGGAGAGTTCACCGGACGGAAAATTTACCGCAGTGGAAATATACGGACTCCCTTGAAGACACGGTGACCTGGCCTGGACTGGAAAAAAATATCTCTTGAATAAAAAAAAATCCCTCAAGACAAATTTGAGGTTCAATTACCCGAGGTTCAATTTACCGGAGGGTCAATTTACCGGGGTTCAATTTGTAAGAGGTTCAATTCACCTAGAGCCGTGTTAAACAATACATTAATACAACAATTAATGGCTAAATTTTTTTAAACAGAAATTTACATTTGCCACAAAATAATCTTTCACTGTTTTCGTTCATAAGTTATAAGTTATTATAACTGTAGAATTTCTTTTTTCATTCTCTCTTTTTGCAACGAAAATACAAATTTTTCTTACAAGGAACCTATGGGTGTCATTTTGAGACCCTATTACGTGAATTTTCTTTTTTGCATATTCTTGTATAGCATGTATGACTTCTAAGTGAAACTGGGCCATTGAGCCGGTATACCGCAAAAAGTGGTACAAGAATCAAGTTATGAAATGACCATGACACAGTACAGAGCCTCACAGAGATTAGGTCACGTAAAGGCTGTTAGTGACTTGGTTTTTGCTGGTCTAGATTTTTTATCATTTAAACTTATTGATTTTTTATACTAAAATGCTTGCTAAATCCTAGTGGTTATTCTGGTGAAAAAGAACTACAAGTTCATATTAAAAAAAGTCAAGACCAGCAAAATCAAGTCAAATAACAGCGTTTTAACGTGACCGAATCTCTGTAAGACTCTGTTACTTGACCTGATTTTGCTTTTTTCTGAATTTTTTAAAAATATAAACTTAGGTTTTCACTACCAAAATGTTTACTAGATTCTAGCGGGTCATTTTGAATACTAAACGCACACAACTCGAAAATAAAAATTTTGCGAACACAAGACATTGAACACAAATGTCTAACAAACGCCATGATACCTGTATCAGGTCATTTCATAACTTTCATTTAATTCTTGTACCACTTTTGGCGGTAATGACGGCTCAATGGCCCAGTTTTACTTGGAAGTCATAAATGATCTATAAAGAATATGCAAAAAAATTCACGTAATAAGGTTCTCAAAATGACACCCGATAGGGTCTCTTGTTAGTTGTATCTTAAATCGAGTGCCATTTATTAGTCGGGACTACCTAGGTGTATCTGTATTCGAGGTGTATCTTATGAAGTGTATCTTATATCGAGTGTCTGTTAGCATTAATTCTCTAAGACCAACCAGATGTATACTAACCAACCAAACCAAATGCATCTTATATCGAGGCGTATCTTGTATCGGGGGTATCATTGTATCGAGACTCGACTGTAGCATATAGCGTCTAAAATTTCCTGCTATGAATTTCCGTCAAAAAAGGGGTCGAAAAACGCATTCGAAAGTTAAACCCCGATGCACAGCTCTAATGGTAATGTACACCCCGTGTCACTTTATTGACAGTTGGACAAAACAAAAATACTCGCAAGCAGACAGACTAGAGAATGTGACAAATTCCACATCCAAAATTGAAAATTAAACAACAAAGAAGCTATATTTGTTCGAGTACTGTTTGGTTCATATTTCTTTGATCACATAATTCTTCACTGGACATGCTTCTGATGTAATATTCGTAGCTAAACACTAAGGTTTAATCGAACCTGAACACATAAACAAGAGATACCATACCGTTTCTGATAATTTCGAGCTGAAATAACCACAATTTGCAATTTTTTAACATTTGAGACCATTAAAAACAAAAGCATTACTGTAGACGTAGGTCGAAGCAGGCTGTTGCGCTGGATGCAGCAGTTACTGACGATATCTGTAACAAAATTTGCTTTCGATTCGAGAAATGAAAAAATTGCCTGGCTTGTATTTCATACTAAATATATACAAATTATAATCGGAAAATAAATTGGGGTCGGCTTACAAAGAGATCCTAGAATTTCGGGTTTGTAGATTCTATCCAAGAACTGTCGAACTTTACACACTTCCTCATCTAAAAAAATGTCACAATACAGACGATTTAGAGACCAAGAAAATAAAGACTTTGTTCATCTATGTTGTTTCGCAACTTCATAATCTGCAGTTAAAAAACTGTCATGACACCTAAATCCATCGAGAAAGTTACCTCGGGATCACAAGCTGAAAGCGTTTTCGCATTTCCGAAAAGAGATGATCATGTTTGTAGGTGCTACAATTATAAATTAAAGGAATATTCCCTGACTGGTTCTTATACAGAAATGTTTATTTTGATTCTCGGTATTAAAAACTTTGACAGGATTCACAAAATGATGACTATTAGAATTTCACGTTGGTAGACATATTATATAAAAAGAGTAAAGATAAACATAAATTGAGGAAAAACCCTACAGAGCTTGGCATTGAAACCTAAATTTCTTATGTGAATTGCCTCGAAATACGAAATAGCAGAACATTACGATTAGCTTGGTGTTATTGTCGGGCGCGCAAAATGCATTCATGAGGTAGTCGAAGACCTGAGAAGACCTCACACTCTTAGAATTCAAGACATAAAATCCACTACACCTGCTCTATTTACTTTTTCCTAAAATGTTCAAATAAAACGATTCAAATGAAAACTTTTTTCATTTACCAGTTCTTGGAAGAAGCACAACCAATGTCCACCATGCAACTTGTACCTAAAGGTTCCATTAGATTGAATTACAGCAATAGGGTATTGCTTTCCAGCTAGATGAATCATAACATCGACCACCTGGAAACGAAAAATGTTGAAATGGCTATGCGCAATACCCAAAACCTACGGTGTCCGAGCAGCGAGTCTAAAAACAGATCAGTATTTAAGTATTCAAGAATAGCACAGACTCAAACCTCAGATCGAAATTCTTCAGCGCAGTGAGCCACATTATCCTGGTTGTCTTTCAAAAAGCAGAAGAGTTTCTAAACAGGGAGAGCATTGGTTATGTTGTAAAAGTCCTATTCACTTTGTAAGCATCAATGTCAGCAGGGTACAAGGGTCTTCCAGAGGTGTTTCCACTAGCGAAAATGTGTCTTCGGTTTTTTGGTTGACAGACGTCTTGTGCATGAAATTCATGTAGAACAGATTGATGAACAGATTCATGGACTTTTTCTCAGACGACTTCATGTTTACAGTCACTATCAGCCTGAAGATGAAATGTAAAAAAGTAATTCTTCAATAGAAATTTTCACCATTTGTCCAGCTGCATGTCTTTTGGCGGCACTTGGATGTCCTGAAGTAATTTGGTAAAAATACTTATTCTAATTAGACAAACACCAGTACCAAATCGATTTTGAAAAAAGTTTCCTGGCGGTCCTCTGCTAAAAGCTCTAATCCACTGTAAACGTGCTTTTTAGACAAGCTAAAGTCAAATATATAATACTACCCAAATATTCAGCCAACTTATCACGAGAAACTCGAGTGTAAAGCTAAACAAAACAAATGAAGAGCTAAAGTTTTCTATCTAAACTGCTTACCACCATAATCATTCATGATGAAACTGTCTCCAAGCTGTCCACCTTCAAGCAAATAACTGACATGGCTTTTTTATAATTGAAGATTTCAAATGATGCAGCACCGGATTTTCTGTAATTAAACTCGGACTTTGATGTGTTTTGCAAGGTGCGTAGACGTTTAGCGGTTGGCGGGACAAATGTCCCAAAAAACCGCTAAACGTCTTAACAGAACGCCAAGTTTGTACACGTTTAAATTCATTATTACTCTTAGGACGGTCGCGCGTTTTTCCTACTGTTTTAGCTCTATTAATTTTTTTTAACCGAAGTCTCTTGTTGAGCCTTTGATAGATTTTTTACGAATGCATAAGGCTCTATATCATTTCAAATTCTACTGTTTGTTTATTTATTTATCTGGGTTCATTAAGATGAAGGACTTTAAGTGGACTAACTCGGACGTGATCGAAAATTCTTCAACAACTCAAAAATGGGAAGGTTACAAAGGAAGATGTCATCAATTTCTTGAAGCAGCAGTACAACAAGACATGCGTGCTGAAGACGATTCACCGCGTCATCGAACTACCAATGTTTGCGAGTCCTATAACTCTTTTTTGAAGCGGTTTGCTTTTTAGCTTTTTTCATTTCACATTATCGCCTTTCTTTGCAGACGAAACGGTGCATTAAGAAGACCGGGATGCACTTTGCTCTACCAATTCCTGCAGAAGCTTCATACCAGTAATCAGTGCTCATCATCCAGCTGGAAAGTGGGGAAAAGCGAGGCTACCAAACAAGCTCTACGCTGCCATGAATGAAAAACTTGATGATCTTTGGAATGAGTTGAGTTGAATTTTTATTACTAATGCGGTTTTTATGAATTTCGTTTTAGGAAGTTACTGCGAATGCCATGCACGACGTTAGCATTCTCCCGGATACGCTGAATTTTTCTCACTTCTGCTAGTCATTTACTCGCCAGAGCTGAGAAGAAGAGCAAAGAAAAGCTATGAAGAAGAGGGCGAAAAAATGCGGAAAGTTCTAGAGCGATCCATGAAACAGAACTCAAATATAGTGGTGGTAGAGAAAGTCGCAGCGCCTTTATGCCAGAATTATTCATGGGAGCAAGAAGAACCGTCAGCGTTTCTTCCAATAAAACCCAATGGTCACTGCTTTTATGGGTTAGACTTGTTTTAACGCTTGACTTTCATTATGTTCTTATTGAGTTGTTCAGGTCGATTGCACTTATCGTATATGGTGACCAGAATGAACAAGCAAGAGTGCGTCAGGAACTAATGAGCTACCTTGACAAGAATCGCAACGAGAAGTGGGCTAATTGGATCTGCTCGAGAAGACGTTGATGACTACATCAAGGATCATGCAGCTACACCAAAGATGACTTTGCTGAGAGGAAGCACTGGGGGAGTACGCAGCAATTGATTCTAGCAGCCCGTCTTTACAGTCGCAATTTTCATCGTGTTTCAGCCGGATGAAAGGATAGGTTTCTACATTTCTCCGCCGCCTATGAAAATGCAAGCTTTTCTTTAGTGTTTTTTATTATTGGTAATTGGAATTTTTTTATTTTAGTTGAGAACTGCTCTGGTGCCTGGTCCTACTTCTATCATCCGCTACCAGCACAGTCACTTTGATGTTGTCAGCCAAACAAATAAAGAATGAGAAGCTACGAGTTCAGAATTCATTTCTTGTCTAACCAATTGTTCAAGAGTTGTTATTGGTTTGGAGTTAAATAAATCTCAGCGGATATTTTACTTTGGAGATTATACCTTAGAATGTTTAGGGCGTACCGTATTACCTCCATTTTACGGACCCTCTTTGATAAACAGGATTTATCTAATACAGCTCTTTCGAAAAATCAGATTAAAGATTGACGAAACAATTTTATAATTCTGCAAAAGGGTGCGCAATTCTCAGGCTGGTCCGTTTAAATAAATTAAATACGGTATTTCGGAGAAAACTTTCTGGCGAAGTTTGATTAGCGTTGTACATTAATTTGAATACGGAAATAATCATCAATTTTAAGAAAATTGACTTAATCAACCAAAATCTGAATAGAGAACCCAATAATGAGTTAAAATAGATAATAGATATGAAATTATTTTCATATAAATCTCTAAAAATACCATAAAGCCTCTTAAATTGGTAAAAAATCCATAGAAGGACTCAAAAGAGACTTCGGAAGAAAAATTAATAGAGCAAACATAGAAAACCGGCTGTGCAAAAAATAAGAATGAATTTGAATGTGTACAAACTTGGCGTTCTGTTAAGACGTTTAGCGGTTTTTGGACATTGTCCCGCCAACCGCTAAACGCCCCTATGCCGTTTTGCAAACTTACATTTGACCGAAAACATTACACCGTATTTTCTCTATTAAATACCAGCGTTGTAAAAAGCTACGGTGCCGGTGCGGACTTTTTAAAGGGCCATTGCCACCTGTTTCGAAATGTCCCCCGCCAATTCAATTTTTTACCTAATCATTCAACTTCTGTACGGATTTTTTCAGTTCGGTTTCTAACAAAACAAGGCATAGAATTTAATTTTAGGTACAGTTTTGTTAGAAAGCAAGTTAAAAAATTCGTACGTAAATCCAGCGATAAAGAAAAAAATTTGAATTGGCGGGGGGACAACCGTTGTCGGAGACGGCAATGGCCCTTTAACCGCACCGGCGAGGGTACGTGCCGATGAGGCCATTTTGACTGCCCTTGGATTGGATACAATTGTGATTGGATAGACTTTTCTCCAATTCGCGCGGCAACCGGACATTTAGCATTATTTGTGCAATTTGTCCGCGGACATTTAGCATAATTTTTCGGTATGATTCAGGCGAAACAACCGAATCATACCGAAAAATTATGCTAAATGTCCGCGGACAAATTGCACAAATTATGCTAAATGTCCGGTTGCCATTCGCGCCTCTTAGTGCTCAGTCTGGGACACACAACATGCGCCGGCGGCCGGCCTACCCTTGCCTGAGCCGACGTTAAAAACAGGCTCAAATCGAAAACACCCGTCAAAATCATTAAATCTGCCGTCAAATTTTTAAAAATTCTCCTTCTCAATATATACTTTTCAATTTTTTTATTTTTTTGCATTAGCATGCAGCCCTGAATCTCTAGTTTTTAATAAGCTATTTACTGGCTTGATACAATTTTTGAAAACGGGAGAAAAATTGAGTTTTTCAAAACGGGTAATATTTAATTCTGCCCCCTAATTTCGGGAAAAATGCCAGCTAATTTGAATGGGTAATATTTAATTTTGGCCACAGAATTGTGAAAAATGGCCACAGAATATATAATTTTGGCCACAGATTTGTATTGGCCACAGATTTATGAAAATTGGCCACAGATATTGAAAATTGGCCACAGATTCGTGGTGTCGTCCACTTGGAAGTAGTCGTCCACTTTAAATAAATTTTTTAACGTTTTTCGGGTTCCCAAAAGCTGTTTTTCTGGACTAATTCGGGCATGCTGAAGACAGTTTGATAACAGTAAAATAAGGTTTTGTAGAGTATTTTTTGAGTATTGGACAATAATTGATTTTACCAAAACTCAATTTTACCATAACTCAAAAATACCCCGCAAAACGGCATCTTACCATTATCAAACCATCTTCAGCATGCCCGAATTAGTCCAGAAAACAGCTTTTGGAACCGAAAAACGTTAAAAAATTTATTTCAAGTAGACGACCACTTCCAAGTGGACGACCACGAATCTGTGGCCAATTTTCAAATATCTGTGGCCAATTTTCAGGTGAGTAGACGTTTGGCTACAAATGTAACATTTTTGGCGTTTCTGCCCTATGTTCTGTTTAAGCCACTTAGGCTTATTTTTTCAGCCATTTTGTAGTTCGTAAGACATTTTTTTGGTCCCTAATCCTAAACCTAAGCCTAAGCCTAAGGCCTAAGCCTAAGTGGCTAAAACAGAACATAGGGCAGAACGCCAAAAATGTTACATTTGTAGCCAAACGTCTATACCCAATTTTCATAAATCTGTGGCCAATACAAATCTGTGGCCAATACAAATCTGTGGCCAAAATTAAATACCACCCAATTTGAATTGCCCCCTAATTACTGAAAAATGCCTCCTAATTTCGCTGAAAAATGCCCCTTAATTTTTCTCGGCTCAAATTGTTTTACCCCGTCAAATTACTGATTTACCCCGTCAAATTATTTTTTTACCCCGTCAAATTGAATTTTGATCAAAATACTGATTTACCCGTCAAATTACTGATTCACCCCGTCAAAATATTGATTTACCCCGTCAAATTAAATTTTCGGTGAAATACTGCAGTAAATTTTGCGGGAATTTGAATTTTTCAGTCAGTAAACAACTTGGATCCCTCAGAATCCCACCCCAGAATGGCCAGAAGCCCCTGAAAGTTGGTTTTTTCGGGTTTACTAAAGGAGGGAGTAAACTTTTGCGAAAATTCGATTGAGCGGATCAGATTTCGGGTCCGATGGGCTCAATCGCTCATAATTCCACCCTGAACCATTCTCAACCATCTTAAACCACCCTAAGCACTGATTTAGGTAGTTAGATACCGGTCTGGAGCAGTTTATGATGGCTCTGTACTCCCCTTTAATAAACTCCGAAAAACCCATTTTCAGGGCCTTCTGGCCACTCTGGGGCTGGATTTTGCGCGATCCAAGTCATTTTCGACTATAAAATTCGGATTCCCGCAAAATTTACTGCAGTATTTCAACGAAAATTTAAATTTGACGGGTAAATCATATTTTGACGGGGTAAATCAGTAATTTGACGGGGTAAATGAGTATTTTGATCGAAATTCAAATTTGACGGGGTAAAAAATAATTTGACGGGGTAACTCAGTAATTTGACGGGTGAAATTAGTTACAGCCATTTTTCTCTCTCATCGTTTTTTATTTTATTTATTTATTTTTTAGTCAAAATTTTGCGGGAATTTAAAATTTCAGTCAAAATAACTTGGAAAGGTCAGAATCTTACTCCGGAATGACCAGAAGGACCTGAAATTTGGTTTTTTGGGGGTTTACCAAAGGGGAGTAAACTTTCTGCGATAATTCGGTTGAGCACATCGGAATTCCAATCCGATCAGCTGAATCACTCAGAATTTCATCCGGATAAACCAGGGGCCTAGCAGACTATTTGAAAAGTGAAAATGAAAAATTGAAAATGAAAAATTGAAAAGTGAAAATTCTCAAGCAGACTAATATTCAAAAAATTGAAAAATTGAAAATGAAAAGTGAAAATGAAAAATTGAAAATTTTTCATTTTCAAGCAGACTATTGAAAAATTGAAAAGCGAAAAGTGAAAATTTTTTCAATTTTCATGAAAAATTGATGACCGGTCAATCACGTCATCAATTTTTCAGAATTTTACATAGCTTATTTCTGGGGCTATTTTTATGCGCTGAACACGATTTTGGGCTCAGATTTTTGTTTGTGATAGAACAAGTAATAAATTACTTTATTTGCTTCTACTTCAGGCGATGTCTGCAAGCGACAGTGATAACAGCAGTGAAAATGGTGCTATTCGTTCGAGGGTATTTTAACTAAAAGGCATATTTGGTAAAATTTCTTTTGGTAAAGGCACATGTGGTAAGAAAACTTTTTGGTAAAGCACTTTTTCCGTGGATATTTTCGGGTGGTATATCGTTTTGGTCATAGAGTTCTTGTTTTTGGCCATAGATCTTATTGGCTGTTTTGGTCACAGAGACACCGTTTTCGGAGGCAATAGACGTTTTTCCAATCATCTAAAAGCACTTTATGCTCTCCGAACCCCGTTAAGCACCTAATGACCAGGACTTTTCAGGGCGTTTGGGTGAATTTACCCCTACTCTGGAGTTACCTGGATATAAACCTGTCCAGGTGGTAGCCACCCCAGGTTTGGAGTTGGGTAGGTAAAATCGCACTTTTAGTCTTAACAAGCCGAATTCTCACACAATTTTAAGTAAGAAAAAATGGTTTATTTTTTATTATAAAGAAATTTTAATTTTGTAGGCCATCCAGGTGGACATCCACTTGACCAGGATTTAACCACCACACGTTTTGGGTTTGCGTGGGTGAAATATTGATTTTTGTCCTGACAAACCTAATCTAACACATAATTTTAAGTTAGAAAAAATGAGTATAATTAAGAAGAATTTTAATGGGAGGAAATAGATATAGAAACCCGGAGAAAGAAAGGGAAAGAGAAGAAAAAGTAGGAATAAGAAGGTCTTTGACACAAAAACAACTACAAAGTGCCTTACTTAAAAAAAATTTACCAATATGTCTTTACCAAAAAAATGTTTACCAAATGTTCCTTTACCAAAAATTTTTTTTTACCAAATGTGCCTTTTACCAAATATTTCTTTACCTTTTTCGGTACAGCCCCCCAAACAGCCCCCGTACAGCCCCCAAAATACAATGCGCAAAATGAAAATTTTTCAGTGAAACGAAAAATTGAAAAATGCTTAGTCTGCTTGAAAGTGGAAATTTTTCACTTTTCATTTTCACTTTTCATTTTCAATTTTTCAATAGTCAGCTTCAGAATTTTCATTTTCAATTTTCATTTTCATTTTTTAATTTTTTCATGAAATTTTTTCATTTTTCAAATAGTCTGCTAGGCGCCTGGAGTTCTGAGTGATCAGCGATCGGATTGGAATTCTGATGTGCTCAACCGAATTATCGCAGAAAGTTGACTCCCTGGAGTAAATCCCCAAAAAACCAAATTTTCAGGTGCTTCTGGCCATTCCGGAGTAAGATTCTGACCAATCCAAGTATTTTTTTGACTGAAAAATTCTAATTCCCGCGAAATTTAGACTAAAAGAGAGAAAAATTAGGGGCATATTTAGCGAGTTAGGGGCCATTTTTCAGCAACTAGGGGGCATTTTTCAGTAATAAAGGGGCGGTTCAAATTAGGGGGCATTTTTCAGCAATTAAGGCGCAAAATTAAACACCACCATTTCAAAACTACATCTTTTTTTTAATGAATTGTTCTCCCACTTTTCAAAATTGTATCGACCTTGTTGATAGCTTATCAGAAACTAGAGATTCAGGGCTACGTGCTAATGCAAAAATATAAAATATGAAAAGTATACACCTAGAACGAGAAATTTAAAAATTTGACGGGAGATTTAATGATTTTGACGAGAAGATAATGTTTTTACGGGCGTTTTCAGGTACAACCTTAAATTAAAGGGTACATCTCTTGTCCGCATCTGGTCCGGCATGGAAATCGTTGTAATTTTCGTTCTAAAACATATAGTACAAATTATTACATACAGGTTTGTACTCAAAATAACGATAGAAAGCGGAGCTACGTTTTGAGTATAAGGTTGTGCAGGATCGAGTCTGCAAAATTTGCGAAAAAAAACTAGAATTTAAAAAAAAATCCAGGCTTTTTGGGAATTTTCGGCATTTTTAAGAATTTTTTTTCTTGCAAATCATGTAGGCACAATAATGCACAACGTTATACTCAAAAGATAGCTCTGCTTTCTAGCGTCATTTTGAGCATAAGTTTGTATGTAATCATATCGCCAAGACCACGGATAAAAAACGTAAGTTCTGAAATGGTTCCGAAAAATTACCAGGACGCCACTGAATTAGACCAAAGCGAATTCTCTCGAAAAAAATTTAAAAAAACTTACAAAATGCTCGATCATGTCTTTGGTCTCCTGGTCGACAAGCGACGGATGGCGGGATGCGTCCTGATAAGAAATTTCAGGCATGTAGTTGTCACGACGCTCACGCTCCTCTTCCTGCAGTGTAATTGAAAATACTACGAACTGGTCCCTTCTCGATACGCTCCATCAAATGGGTAATAAACCTCGAAAAAAAATCTGAAGTTGTGATCAGATGAGTTTTTTGTCGAATGGATTCATGATAAACATCCATTAAAGTCAAAAAAATAAGGGGTTAGAAATCAAAGTCAAGTTGACTTAGGCTTGCAAAATACCATTTTCTAGTCTAAATACCACCCCCCCCCCCTAAAGTCTGTCTTCCTTTAAAATAAAGAATTTTTTATAAAATAAAAGATATTTGGTCAAAAAGTGTTATTTTATCAGGTGCTTTTTGAGTCTTGAGTGCCAATATTAAAGATTTTGACTTAAATTTTTAAATTCTAAATATTTCGGGTCTCAAATAAAGGACAAATCTTGGAATAAAGGACGTTTAGAAGCCCTGCTACACACGTATGCTATTATTTCCCCTTTCCACATTTGCAACAATCCAGACCAAATTGTAGAAAGAACAAAAATGGAGAACTTGAATCAAAAGAAGAGTTTTGATTTTCGTGTCGGCTTTTGCCACTCTTCAACATAATTTATCCAATCTCTAACTTGATCTTAATATCGAACTAAAATTAGTAGCAAATATAAACAAATTTTATTTCCAACGCGCAACAGACATTGTAATAAACAACAAGGAAGGAGCCTCCGATTTTATTGGTCTTTAACGGCGACCAGCATTTTTCAGCTCAACTTGCACGTTCAGGCCCTGAAAATTAGATGATTTATTATAACATATTTGCTTCAACAATAATAACTCACAAAGTGCTCGATCATGTCTTTGGTCTCCTGGTCGACGACGAGCGACGGATGGCGGGATGCGTCCAGATAAGAAATTTCAGGCATGTAGTTGTCACGACGCTCACGCTCCTCTTCCTGCAGTTTAATGGAGATACCACGAACTGGTCCCTTCTCAATACGCTTCATCAAATGGGTAATAAACCTGAAAAGAATAAATTAATCTAGCGCTAAAGGGCTGAATATAATCTCACCCCCGCCACTCAAGTAAACCTGACCCCACAAGTAAATCAGCTTGAGGGACCAAGGTAAAATATTTTGTAATTTTTTAAAAAATTGTTTTCCATTTCTAAAAAGAAATTTGCCTTGGCCCCCCAAGCTGATTTACTGGTGGGGTCAGGTTTACCTGCGTGGTGGGGATTAAGATTAAACTGCTCCCCATTAAAGATATAATTCTTTTTTTCAGTAAGTTCTCATGGTAATAAACAACACTAAATCTATTCCTACAATATCACTAGCACAGGATAACTAACTCTCAGCCCAAAGCATTATTTACCAGCTCTGTAACACAACAAGTCAATTTATACAACGACAAGCTGCTGACACAAAGGGGAGTGAATTAAAGCAGTTTTAAAAGTAAAAGACGTACCCGGCAATGCGGTTTCTCATCTTTTTACTGGGGATCACTGCTATCTCTGGAATAATGAGAGTGTAAGAAATCGCCTTAGCACACCACTAATAATTGCTCACCTTCGCAGATTCGCTTGTTGGTGTGAAAGTCATGCGTCAACTTGGGATAGTACTTCTCGATGATCACTCGTGAAGCCTTCTTGACTGTCTTAGTACGAACTCGACCAACCATTATGTTCTAGCACTAGAGCTTTGAAAGTGTAGATTAGCGAAATAAACCTTTAAAAGATTAGATAATGAAAGTACATAAAAAATGTTGTCATCGAAGCGCAGACATTTTCATGTATTTGAAGGGTTTGTCGAGCGTGATTTTTCTTAATAGAGGAAAATGTCGCACGATGCTTAAGCTCCAGTCATACTCCCGCGGGTCAAGGGTCAATCACTCCGAAAGCCACGGGTCACACACATTTTTTTTAATTTTCAAATTTTGGCAACACATCTAAGGGTAAATCGACCCTGCTCTACACTGTAGAGGTAAAATAAGAACATCATAGATAGTGAAAAATAATTTTTCGGCTGACCCGCAGGTCCTGACCCGCGTCCCATATTCTCCAATTTGACCCGCGGGTCACGCAGAAACTGGGTTTGAACGTTATTATAGCAAATCTGTTATTCCTATGTTGTAGAGCAGGGTCGATTTTCATATAGATCTGTTAAAATCGGTGAGAAGTGATGGCTGGGAGCCGAGATAGAAACAAAAAGCGTTTAAAAAATTGACCCGTGACCCGCGGGAGTATGACTGGAGCTTTAGAATTATTCTCAATGTTCAGACCACCAATTGGCCTAACTTTTTTTATCAGCTTTTATTGTTTCTAAACACAGTCTTTTCGAAAAATTGAGACCACTCAGGGTTGATTAGTAGGATAAAAATAGAATGCCTAGAAGGCCTACACGTCCCGAAATAGAGAAATCTGTCGCGCGACACTTCCCTTCGATTTTACAAAAAAATATTTATGACGAGGTCAGCTTAGCAAATTGACATGGTGGAATATACATCCAGCGGAAAAACTACATTTTAATACTCAAAAAAGGCCAAATAAAGAAAACTTCTGTGCTAAATCGAACAAACAGGGTAAATGTAGCAAGATAAAAATGACACGCAGTCAACTAAAAACTTTCTTTACGGGACAAATAGTTTTCGAAAGCTGTTTTCGTCTGTTCCAGACTCTCCCTCTTCAGGAATTGCGTGAATCACTCTTTCAGAATTCAAGATTCTTGAATTAGGAACTTGGAACTATTTATTATAAGGAAACAGTTTTATTTTTCTGTATTGCATATGTTCTCAGATGTCGTCAAAACTTGATTTGCTGTTCACGCATGTTGAAGTTTTGCGGTCGAGAGAGCCAGCGATTGATACAACGGTGGAAAAATTTCCTTTATCAAATTTAAAATTAATATCGTAGCATCTTTCAGCCTATTGCTACCATGACCGATGGCCCACGCCCAGGAGTGTCAGTTACCAGTGTAATGAGTCCCGATAATTCAAATTCTTCGCTAAACAGTGACACTCCTGCAAAATCTTGCAAGTCGGATGTGAAAAGGAATACGGCAGAGGGCCTGTATACAGGGAAACACAGGGTTGCAACGTAATGAACGTTTGATTATCACTGACATATTTATTTGTTTTTAGGTACTCTACTCCTGCGAGTGCATTTTGGTGAATGGACAAGTACTGGAAAGTCTGACAGCAAGAAAAAAGCCAAACAAATCGCCGCGAAAAAATTGCTTCTTCAAATAGTAGAAAAGGTTGCTTCCAAAAATTCGGTATTCCTGGTTCAAGCAAAAGAAGAAGCGAAAAATTATATGTAAGTCTTATTTTGTTTGCACACACTCAGCATCGTAATTAACGCTTTGGCAGAATTGGCCTTATGCCAGAATTGAAAAATGAAGACGCAAAAGATGTGATGTTGGATGCCGCCAAAACTACTGCTGAAAATTGCCTGGAAAATGTATCGAACTGTAAAATATTTGCTTGATTCAATTACAGTTCAAACAGAAAAAAATTTAGGTGCCAAACCGCGAAGTTAAGTCGCCAACCAGAATATACATCCGAAGAAGAGGGCTTGCCTAATGATAAGACGTTTACTGTGACTGGCAATCTCAAGTGTCCTGAGCTGCCTTCTGATCTGAGCGCTATCGTGTGGGAAGAAGCAAGAAGCTGGCCAAGAATCTAGCTGCCAAGAACTTGTACGAGAAAATTGCTGAGATCTTTCCACCGAAAGTTTGCAAGCCAACTGGTAATATTTCAGCACTTAATCTTTTGTTTTCTCGGTCGCAAATAGCCCTTCCTCAAAGTGGAAATTCATCTTTCAAATAATATTATCTAATCTTCTTGAGAAGTTGATGAAAGATCATTTTTTTATTTTTTCCCCATTTTGTGAAACAAATTTTGACTAGTTGATCTTTTCAAACAGTAACTAAAACGGTTAGCATTAAAACAACTACGGTATAAACACATGAATAAACAAACTCATTGGATAGCCAGTAGTTGACTTTCAGTTGAATTTACTAGGATCTCAGACCCATATGTGTAAAATTGGGACAGGGGCCTGTGCAGGATTTTAAAAACTTGCCTAGAGGACTATGAAATCTTTAAAATTTTCAATGTGAAACTTCAAAACACAGTAGACTGAATTTACATCTCTTGTGTGACACAACCTTTGCTTGACACTTATATTTGCCCAAACTTTTCCTGAAAAAAGGTTTCGAGGGCTAGTGATCTTGCTAGGTTTCAGATAAAGTCAACTAGTACTTTTCCGCTGCCGTATTTCCTGTTATAGGGTGGCCGGCCGCTTTATTTTCAACTCCCTTAAATCGGAAAATTTTAGATTGATCTCAAGGTTTTTGGATGCCCAGCCAAAATCGAAAAAGGTATCAGTACTACCGATTCGGTAGAGCTCATGGAAGTTAAGAAGACTCAAAAAACAGATTGCAAAATATTTTATCTTAACTAAGATATAAGTCTCGGCTCTATGAGACTTACTCAATGACAAGGGACCGCCCTATTACAGGAAATGCAGTAATGTTTCTTAGCCAAAAAATATGTTTGCGATGCTCTCTTGTTATTTGCTACAAGCGCTACAAACTTGTAAACTATTTGCATTTCAGAGTTACCAAACATGGTCCAAACACCTGATAAAGATGAAAATCAGATGAATGCTGCTACTGTGCCCAGTAGTGCTACCGAACAGGATAAATCTTGGTCAACAATAGCTGCCGGTACTAAGGAAAATGACAGTGAATACTCGACTCCAACCGAAATTAAAGAAGGGGACGATGATCAACAGTGGAAGGAAATTCAGAGCTTCCTGAAGAGCATAGTTGACAATGAAGAAGATTGTGGTAGGTGTGAATACATGCTCAAAAAACTGCTAGCTTCAAAGCATCCAGCTGTGGAAAAGGTTTTCGATGGCTCTGAGATGAATTTCATTGTGGCTGAGCAGGGTGATCAGTCAGGTAATTTGCCTTGAATTCTGTGGCATTTAGTTGATTAATTTTTAGGAAACATTCAAGTTTACTTGGAGATGTTAAAACTCGTCAAAAACCAGCCGCAAAACACCTTTACTGGAGAGGGACCGACCGAAAGAAGTGGCTAGAGATCGTGCTTGCTGGCAAGCTCTCCAGTTCCTTTACATCTTTGGTGGATTTTGCAGCAAAGAATAGTTTCACAATTTATTATTGAAGTGCAAATGTGAATATTGAGTTGTATTCATGCTTTGGTTACAATGAGTTGAACGTTTGTCAGAGTGTCTATAGTTAATTTTATAAAATAAATCACATGAAGCTTTAAATTTTTGCATTTAATCGGCCAGCCCGCTTTTGCTTTTAGGAAAAGAACTAAAATCAAATTCTAATGTATTTTTGCAGACACAGAAAAAAGACAAATCGGAAAAATGCCTCCTTTTGGCGAAAAATGTTACCTTTTGCGTTATTTTGCGTTTTTTAGCAATGATTCAAACAATTCAAGCATGCTTTGACTGTGAATGCGATCTCGTTGATTGATACAAAAACCGTGAAAATGTACTAAAACCACATCGTATTCCAGATTTTGAATACTTGAAGGACCATGGTTTTTTTGCGCGCAGCGGTTTTCCCCGCCAATTCAAATTTTTTCCTAATCATTAAACTTCTGTACGGATTTTTCAACTTGGTTTCTATTTATTTATTTTATACGCCAAAGACGTGTCCATACAAACAATAATATAAGGCAATACATGTTTAACTTTCATATTCTGCAGCAAAATAGATAATATACTTGTAGATTACAATTTTAAGTGCTTTGAGAGATCAAGTTTATCAAGAGTTGATTTAAATGTACTGAACTTAGAAGTTTCAAAGAGTTCGATCGGCAAAACATTGTGAATTCTCGACATTCTTTCGAAAAACGAATGATGTCGAATGTTCTTGTTATTAGCAGAGACTTTAAGTTTTCCAGCATTTCTGAGGTTAGATTTGGAATTTATTTTTTCAAATTCATTCAACGTTTTTGTGGTTCCCTTCAATATTTTGTAAAGTAATGTAAGATCACCTTTTAGTCTGCGCAGTTCGGGTCGTAGCCTTTTGTCCCCTTTTTTCCATTTATGGAAAAAAAGGAACAAACGCCTTACGTAAGGCGTTTGTCCCTTTTTTCCACTTTTTGAATTCGCGCCTTTTTCATATTAATTATTTGGCTGCTGTTTCATTTTTCTTTAACGTTTTTTTACTCTTAGTCAAACTCTTAGGCACAGGGTGAGCCAGCGCCAGTCCATTCCCAACCACTTTAACCATCCAAAATGAGGTAGATGGGTAGGTGTCTCCTATTCAGATGCAATCCGTCTGGATGGCCTAAAAAATTAAAATTTCTTAAAATAAAAAAAAAAACCGTTTTTTCTAGCTTGAAGTTGTGTGGAATTGGGTTGCTAAGTCCAAAATTTCGATTTTACCCATCCTAACTTCAATTAGGGTGGGTACCTCCCGGTTCGGTGGATATCCACCTGGATATCTCCACCCAAACGACCTGAAAAGTCAAACGCTTGTCTATTTATATCTAAAATTATGGTAGAAAAAGGTATGGACCCAAGTGGATTCGAAATAGCAACCTCTAAATCACCCCTTAAAATCTGTAGGCAGTTTTGTAGTTTTTGAGGGGCCGTGCAGAGTGACCGAGCCGAACCAAGTGGTCGTCCACTTGGAATTTTTTTCAAGTTTACGGGTTCCAAAACAATTTTTCTGCACTAATGCGAGCATGCTGAAAATGGTTTGATAGTGGAAAAATCGTGTTATCGTAGTTATCGTAAATTATTGATTTTGATAAATCAATAATTCACAATGACTCAAAATTTCTCGATAAAACGTGATTTTAGTACTGTTTTTTAGTACGCTAAACCGTCTAGTACGCTAAACCGCTAAACCGGTACGCTTTTTAGTACGCTAAACCGTCTCCAGCATGCTCGAATTAGTGCAGAAAATTATTTTGGAACACGAAAACTTTCAAAAACACGAAAACTTTCAAAAATAATTGTAAGTGGACGAGGGTCGTTGGGTGAAAAAACAAGAGATTCAGGGCTACATAATAATTTAAAGAAAAAAATTTACGACTTAAAAACACTGAGAAATACTCATTTTTAATAATTTTAATAATTTGGCGAGTGAAAGTACTTACAGCCAATAATTAAGGATAATATTTTGGCTTGAGTTCAGAATCCCCCCCCCCCCCCCCCCCCACGGGGACTGATCAGGTGGAGGAGATAACTTCATATTCGTGTTTCTCGACCCCGATTTCATGAGAAAGCCGCGCGTTTTTTTGGTTCTGAGAAAAAAAAATTTTTTCGAACCACAGGGGGGTATCATGGTCTTTTAGTCAAAATTTGAAAAAATTGAATTGGCGCCTTTTGAATTTTAAAGGGATTAAGGGCTGTATTGGGAGGGGAAGGGAATAAAAGGGGGCCACTTTTATGCGAAATCAAAATAAAATTAAAGAATTGTTTTTTGGCTGCTTTACCATGTTTTTCAACTTGGGCCGTGGCAAAAATAGACTCTATATGCATTTTATGGTCAAGAGTACTTCTCGAATCATGTCTAAGGTAAGTGAGTGCGCGCATCTCAAACTCTCAAGCCCCTGCGCACCCTACGGGGGCGCAGGGGCTTGGGGGCTTGGAGTTGAGATGCGCACACCCACATACCTTAGACACAAATCACTCGAAAGTGACTCTGGATGCACGAAAAAGCATGCATACCAGAGTTTATTTATGCGGTAGGCCCCAGTATTCAAAACTATGTTCAACATCTTCTTGTTAGGGGCCATGTGTGATTAGTGGCCCCTTTTATTCCCTTCCCCTCCCGATACAGCCCTTAATCCCTTTAAAATTCAAAAGGCGCCAATTTAAAAAATATTTTTTTTTCAAATTTTTCTAAAATTTTACCTTGGGGGACCAAGGCAAATCCCAAATTTTTTTTTTCACTTTCACAGAATCTGATGATCATTTCCCGTGAAAATCCGGGTCGAGAAACACGAATATGCAATCGGTTTTTGAAAATTCACCTCGAAAGTGGGTCAGCCGTGGGGGGACCAAGTAAAGTCTAGCCGGAAATACGGTACAGCCAAACCTCGATGTAACGCCACCCCAATATAACGCAATAGAACCAATTTTAGCAAATGTTTTATAGACATTACCATCAATTTCTACATCAAAATCAAAATAACATTTCTTACATAAAATTTTCCAATAATTTTCTGTAAGATATTCTGTCTATTTCCTAATGATGAAAACCTTCGTTTATCTCCATTCACCATCCAACGTGGTGACTTATAATATCCGTTTACATTTTTGTGGAAAATAAGAGCGTTAAGAAAAAAGCAAATTTATTCGTAACATGTAACAACAGAAGAAGAGGAGCACTTTAAAGGCAGAATTTAGTCAAATAAGATGAATCCGATATCCTCTTCCTCACTTGTTTCCTTGGTTTGACTTTCCTTCTTCTCTTCCCTGGCAGGAGCGGCAGCGACTTCAGGCTTGGAACCATCACCGGCGAAAGCAGCACTAGGCGCAGTTGCAACATCATATCCAATGTTCGAGATCAAATCCTAAAATTTGGAACATAATTTAACTGCAAAGATATTGGAGAGCCACCTTGACATCAACTCCATTGAGAGTTTTTGCACATAGACCAGGCCAAAATGGCTCGACAGTGACATCAGCAGCCGTGAGGATCATATGAATCTTGCCTCCGGTAATGGCGACACCATCATCTTGAAGAGCGAGAGCTGCAGTCGTCCTATTCCACAGCTAAAAGACTGGTTATCTTCACAGTAATGACAACTTTATTACAAACCTTCTCTGCAATATTACATTTCCAGTGAGTGAAGGAGCGCAGTTTTGGATGATTTAATCAGTTTGTTGTTCTTCTAGGCCACCACATAGAAGCATCCTTGAGGCGACAGAAATTCAGCAGCTTTCGGTAGTACTTATCGATCACTTGCCGACCATCCTTCCCACCAGCACCCACAACACGTGTTGTGCGGTAAGAAGAAAGTACCATCCAACAATTAATATGAAAAAGGCGCGAATTCAAAAAGTGGAAAAAGGGACAAAAGCACCTACGCCCGCAGTTCTAGTGTCTCGAGTTTCATTATTTTTATTCGATCTTTATAACCTGTAATATTTTCGTAGATGTAATTAAAACATCTGACAAAGACTAATTTGCTGAAATGGTGTTGGACCCTTTCTAAAGATTCTATGTCTTGTTTGAGATAAGGGTTAAATACCGAGGATGAAAAGTCTAGAATGGATCTGACGTAAACTTTGTCCATTTTAACTAAAAATATGGGGTCTTTTGACCGCACTGCCTTGAAAAGTAGAAATGTTCTGGACATTGCTTTTTTTGAACATAGGCAATGTGACTGCCCCATTTTAACTTAGGATTCAAGATAATTCCCAGGTCACGAATAGTTTCTTGAACAAGTTTTATTTCATGGTCCCTAATATGGTACTTAGCATTTTTATTATTGCTACCGAGGTGAAGAGCTGGACATTTGCAAAATTGAATGCTAATACCATTTTCTAGAGACCAATCACTGAGACTGTTAATAAATTGCTGGAGTAGGAATATAGAGTCAGAGTCATTTTCGTGGACGACATATATTTTAAGGTCGTCAGCAAAAAATTTCAGGCAGAGTTTGGAATTTTGTGCGATGTTGGTTAAGTCACTAATAAAAAAGTTAAAAAGAAGAGGACCTAAAACTGAACCTTGGGGGACTCCACTAATCACTTTTGCTTTTTCGGAAAGGGATTTGCCCACTTTTACTTGGAACTCACGATTAATCAAGAAACATTCTATCAAGAAAGCCAACTACCTCTGATACCTGCTTCATAAAACTTTTTTATTAACAGGCTGTGGGATACTTTGTCAAACGCTTTAGCGAAATAAATATAAATAACATCAATACACTTATTATTATCTAAGGCAAGTGCTCAATCATCGAAAGTGTCTAATAATTGAGTGTTACTGACTTCACTGACTTTTGGCAGAAAACCCATATTGAGATTCGGGAATTATTTGTTGCTCGGTGAAAAATCGCAAAGCTCTTTACTGACAACTCTTCCATTATTTTTGAGAGAGTACAAGTGAGTGAAATTGGCCTGTAGTTTGAAATTTTGTTTTTTGCTCCTGTTTAGTAAATAGGTTTAATTATGGACTGTTTCCAGACAGTAGGTATGTCTCCTACCATCATAGAGTATGTGAAAATTTTGAAAATTGCTGAAGATAGCGGAAGCGCACAGTTTTTTAAAGAGTATTTTTGGAATTTCATCGGGTGACGTATTTATTTTTGTGCCAGCTTTTCTAACTTTTTAATTATTTCAACTTGATCAAAAACAACGTAACTGCAAGTTTTTGAACATACCGGGAATGAGAAAATGAATAGCAACCGCTGTTATAGACCGAGGAAAATATTTAGAAAAAAGTTGTGCCTTTTTACTATCTTTTATATTGTATCACCAAGATAAGACAAGGAAGAGAGAGGAGAATGATTCTCCCTGATTTGAGAATGATTATAGGAAAATATTTTAGATGGGCTTTTGTTGAGTATAGCTTTTTCTTTCGAGCGGTGAAATTTTCCTAACTCATAGTTTATGCGATTAGTGACAAAATCAAATTTTCCTTTTATTTTTTGTCGTTTATTGATGGAAAAGTTGGTCCCTATAGTTGTTTAGCTTTCTAATGTGTGAAGGGACGTGCTCAAATGATGGCTTGTTATTTATGAAAGGAACAAATTGTTCAATTGCTTTGGATACAACAGAACTAAAATAAGAGTACATATCTTCCAAATTCACACAATGGTCCGAAAAAGACCTGGCCCAATCGATATGTGCTAAATGGACATTGAGTTTTTGATAGTCAGCTTTAAAAAAGTTTCGAAATGCTTTTGAATCACTTTTGCACTCAAAATTGAAATTTATCTTAAAACTAATCATATTATGATCCGAAGTAGTAAATGACGATAATATTTTAAAGCAATTTGCTAAATTAGGTGAATTAATTGCTTATTTATGGCCGACTTTCTTCAACATTTTTGGTTTCCAATATAACAAAATGATCAGCATGAAAAATGCAACAGAACTAGTGCAAAGGCTCACAAGACAACAAACCACTTTTGGAAATTGAAGCTGAAACAATTTCACCCCAAAACCCCGCCAAAAACCAGGTTCTTTTTGGACGAAAATTCAGGTACTCGTGCTTGGTATAAACTTTTGATATACAATGTGCACGAATATTGCATGGATATTGGGTTGGAAAATACTGATTTCCAACTCAGTGAAATAAAAATAGAATCATCCACTCGTGGTCAGGTTGCCAGCATACTTCTTCAATCCTCTAAAAAAAGGAAAACACAGTATTACTTGTGATCTAACACTTGTATCTGATGCAAATTTTTGTGCTCTATCACGTGACAATTTTATTTTCTTTAAACGTTCTATAAATTTCTGATAAAAACATGAAACCAAGCCACGAGTACCTGAATTTTCGTCCAAAAAGTACCTGGTTTTTTTGACGGGGTTATGGTGTGAAATTGTTTCGGCTTAAATTTTTTAAAATTGTTTGTTGTCTTGTGAGTCTTTGCACTAGTTCTGTTGCATTTTTCACGCTGATCATTTTGGTATGTTGGAAACCAAAAATGTTGAAGAAAGTCAGCCATAAATAAGCCAAACCAAGTGCCCTTTAATTTTGAATAGCACAAAAACAGCTGGTTTTACCTTCTTTTCTGAAATTTCTGATTGACTTTCTCTCTAATTTTTGTGTTAATTTTCTGCCTATCTTGTAGATATTGAATTTCTCTACAAGTAATGACCAAGCATTGAGCAGTCAAACACAGGCATGACGTGTTTGTGAGCTGCTTTGAGTGAAAAGATTTCAGGTCTGAAAATGGTGGTTTCGTAAGTTGGATATTTGTTGACCAAGTTTTCGCATAAAGATTGCAAATCACATACACTTATTCAAAAGAACAGATTTTTACGATTATTTCGACATATTATAGTCAGAAATGTGTCTTGCAAAGAATTTTCTGTACATTTGAAGAAAATGTCTTGGGGTGACGTCATTTAAGAAAAAATTTCAACTGCATTTTCCTCGACTTTTTCCATCGGTCAGGAGAAAACGACCGGCACCGAAAAAAATAAGAATGAAAAACTGTGCTAGAATAAACAAAAGTCACGAACGGCCTTTCTAGTGTTAAGATCTAGTACGCAATATCATGGTAAATAAAATTTGAGTCAATTGTTGCATAAAAGCAAACAGTAGCTCCGAAAGGGACCTATCTTCAACGGTGAGTATCCCGTTAGGGGAAACATTTTTTTTGCATATTGGTAGTCTCATTCTAAGCTCTTGAATGATCCCCTACGATGCACATTGTTTGGAAAATTGACTGATTTGTTAAGTCAGTTTTGTTAAGTTACTGATGTGTAACTCATTTGTTAAGATGATTGTTCACTTTTTAAATATATATTGTATAGCATAGAGTTACTGGGTCAAATTGACATAATTTTGCCTAGGCTCAGTTTATCCAAACATATATTATACAGGGTGTCCCAATAAAAAAGGACAATACTTTTTTTCCCGACTAATTTTTCATTTGCATTTTTCTTCGAGTTTTTGTCTTAATTTTCAATTTTTTAGTCTCGTGTAGCTCTGAATCTCAGCTTTCTAACGGGCTATCAAACTCCACTGAATAATATAGACAATTGTTCGAAAGATAGCGATTTAGGAGTGGAAAAAAGTAACAGCCATCTTTTTCAGACCCTTAAATACTTTCATTCATGAAATCTTTTCTTCATTTTGATAGCTCGTGAGAAGCTGAGATCCTGGGCTACACGTTGATGCTGAAACTTTAGAAAATTGAGTTAAAACTTGAAAAAATGCAATTATTAAAATTAGTCGGAAAAAAGAGTGTTTTAGTCGGAAAAAAAAAGTTTTGTCCATAAAAAAACTTTAAGGCCACTTTAAATTATCAGGCCACTTTAAATTATCACTTTTTTGCGCATCATATGTCATATTATTATTATATCATATTTCATATTGTAGCCCTAACAATTCTCTAGCAAATGGTGTATAACATTTCACGGGTCGGCCAGACTTGCGGACAATATTTTGCGGATGCGTGTTTCCGGACGTGATTATTGCGGACAAAGCTTTGCGGATGAGGTTTTGAACCTCAACTTCTGCGTCCGCAAATCTGCGGACGCAAGATTGCGGACGCAACATTGCGTACGAGAACTTGCGGACAAAGATTTGCGGACGAGAATTTGCAAACTTCATATAAGCACCGCCTAAGTCACAGGTTCGACTAACTTAGTTTTTAATGCTGTCATCCTTCACTCCGAATTGAGATACCTTCTTTTTTCCGCTCCTTTTCTCCCAAACTTCAGTTTATCCGCAAAAGTCGTCCGCAATGTTACGTCCGCAAAATGTTGTCCGCAAGTCTGGCCAACCCATTTCACAAGTAAACACAATATATTTGATGAATTCACAAAGCAAAAACTTTAGCCTTGATTTCAAATTGCCGAATTTCCAGCTAAAAGACAGCAATTTTCAGTTTCGACCATTTGAAATCAAGGCTGAAGTTTTTGCGTTGTAAATTTATCAAATATATTTGTTTCATTTATAAATGCTTCCCCCCTCCCCCGTCAGATTTTTTTCATAATGGTGTAGGTAAATGGCCTCGAATATTTGAAAAAAGTGTACGTAAAATGGCCTAAAATGGCTGGTGTCCCCTCCGTCAGAAATTACTGCGTATGCAACTGCATATATCTCAGCTCAGAGAATTTTGTTTGAATTTTTCGATGTTTTCTCAAAGATTTTATTGGTCAAACTGTAAACTTTTGTTGAAAAACCAACAGAAAAATAATTGAAAGTTATACTTAACGTTAAAAACATTAAAAAAATGAAATAATGTAACATTCTTTCTTTAATATTTCACTACAATTATTTCATTCTATCACTACTTTGTTGTTAAGTAGTGCAAGAATATATAATTGGCTTTGTTGCACAGATAATTTGATAATGAATTTGATCTCCATCAAGAACTGATGTGAGGCACATCCTATTAATATTTGACATCCTTTCTGAAAAAATAATAAAGTTTATGCAATAAAAAAATCGAAATAAGTTTTACTTAATGAAAATCGGCCAAGAGTAGCGTCGCCAAATAACTTTGCGACATTGGGGCCGAAAAATTTTCGATATTCGGCAAATATTTACAAAATATCGCAAATTATTTTGACCCAACTTGAATTGTCGCAAAGTGATTTGGCGCACATTACTGCTGCCCCAAAATTGGATAAACAATACAGGTGTATCAACAAATTTTAACACTTTTTAACATCCCTATTTTTTTCTGTAATGATCCAGAATTCTGTAAGTGCGGTTTGATCTACCTTTCTGTGGGAAAAAATTATTATGGGTCGATAACCCCGTGGTTTAGGCTTTGCCATTTGGACCCAAAGCACAGGGACCACCAAGCTAAAGTGGTGTTTTTACATAAGAGATCATAAACAGTTTGATAGATCAAACTGACACGTGCGAGTTGAACTGCGTTTAAAGAATTTCGGATTCACGTCAGAACAAAAACTTATAGAGCTTCAAAGTGCGCGTATTTCCTTACACACTATATACAGTTGACTCTCAGTTTAACGAATTTCGAGAAACCACTGAAATGTTTGTTAAAGGGGCATGCCCGTGGCAAACGGGAATATTTTGAAAGGCGGGTACCAATGAAATTCAAACGAGAACTAAATTGACGCGATTTCGAAAAGTCGAGCAAAAATGATACACCCGGTCGGAATCTAACCGACGATTGACTTTGAAACTACGCCGCCGCTTTATTATTAGGCCACCGATGCTGTTACATTTGAAAATGTTTTCGTTGGCTATTCAACAAAATATGTTCAAAATATATATTTTTTTGATTTGACTTGGTACCCGCCTTTAGAAATATTCCAACGGGATTTTTGTTAAACCTAATTTTTTAAAATTGGATCGAGAGGGAAAAAGAAAACTATACTGCTTGGCCCTAAAACACCCTAAATCATCTTTTTCAGCTTTTCAAGGGCCAATACTTACCTGACAGGTTGTTTCAAAATTAGATCAGCGCTGATACACTTTTTAAGTCGCAGTCGAAACTTTTCAGCAAAAAAATTTGTGGCCGAATGTTTTCTGCTTGCCTTGAGAGAACAAGGCAAATACCTGGTTTATAAGAAAACAAAGTTCGGCTTTATCCCTCAGTGGGGTGGCCTTATTTTCGCTTTGAATCCCCTGTTGTTTTTGTGATTTTTAGGCTTAGGCAAGGGTAGGCCAGCGTGTGTTAGACCTGATTGAAACATCAGTCTATGAAATTTTCGAGTCCTCTTTAACTTTAAAATAAAGGGAGGGGACCAATGCAACAAACCCCCATTGAGGGATAGGGCCAGAGTTTTTCCAATGCGCATTTTCAAGGAAGAGTGCATGTTGACTATTGTTTTCTTTTCACTTTAACCGTATTCTTTAAAATAATGGTCATATTTTAACACAACTCTACCAACTTTTTACTCAGAATTCGAAAATATCATCAGAATTCATGTGTATTTTGAAAAACTCTGAGAAAGTGAGAATCTGAGGATTTTCTCCATCCAAACTTTTGCCATGCAAAAATAAAGACAATCTTATAAATTAAGACAGGGCGAAACCCTGATATAAGACCAGGAGGCCAATATTTCAAAATGAAAAAGCGGTGAGTTTTGTATCCATCTTATGATTTAAGTTTTTGTGTTGTGCTTTTAAGCATTGTCTTAAATATTTCAAAAAAAAATTACTTTTAGCGAGGACATTGTAGCAGATAACTAAACAAATGATTAATGTAGCTTTGGTAATTAAAAAAACCAATTAACATACATTTGGCAAAGCGTTGCAAATCGATCGTAAAATTGTTTCAAATTTCTACCCGCTGCATTTTCTTAAATTTAAAAAAATTAAATATTATGCAAGAAAAGTATATATAGCAAATGCTGACTAACCTAAACTTTACTAACGTTTGAAGCATATGTTGAAATCCAGAGTCTACGTAATTGTAGCTTGGAGTTTTGGTATCCTGCCATAACTTTAAATAAGCGGCCTGTACTGAATCATTTGACAACAACTAAAAAAATTAAATTAGTGATTGTTGGTGATATTTGCATTTTGTAACTTACAAAACTTGCTGATCAGTCCTAATTATTTGGTGTGCAAGTGTTTCAAGCCCAGACACAATTAGGTCAGTCAATCGACGTCCCCAAAAGTCATCAATACTGGCTTTGTGGGCCTCCTTAAACATTTTTATAAATATTTTAAGTTTTTTATTTTTTTATGAAAATCGTTGTATGAGCATGTGTATTCTTCAAGGCCGTGTCAAATTTCAAACATCGCGAGAAGATTATTTTTCCTCTCAGGTCAACTGTTGTTGAATATTTCTGATTTATGTTATGGCTCATTCACGTACTTCAAGTTCCGATTTTCGGCTACGTGAACAACTTTGATGCCAACTCGAAGGTGTTTACGTGCTTCGAGTTCTAGTTTGAAGTTAAAGGTGTTCATGTGTATAACTTGGACCCTTTCTTCAGTAAATCCCCCGAAAACCAACTTTAATTGGCTTTCGAACAATTGTGGGATGAGATTCTGAGTGATCTAAGTTACCGTATTTCCTCTAATTGCCACCCCCCCCCCTAATTGCCGCCCCCTGACTTCATGTGGTCGGAAAATCTTGTTTTCATTTACTGTTCGAGCTGTCTACAAGTGCCTGCGAGGAATTTCAAAAAACCAACAGGCACTTTTACACAGCTCAAACAATAAATGAAACACGAGTTTTGAACCACTTGAAGTTTGAAAAAGTTGCATGCTCCTAATTGCCGCCCCAGGGCGGCAATTAGAAGAAATACGGTATATACATGAATATGTTCAAGTTCGATCACGAACTCGAAGTACGTGAACACCTTCCAGTTCAAGTCCTGTTCGGATTTTTGGCTTCCTGAAACTGAACTCGAAGTACGTGAATGAGCTATTAGATTTTTTGTGAAGTTTTGTTTTTTAATGATTTTTCTGGTCAATTACATATGGACAAACACAACTTGTCAGCTAAAATGCGCCGCGTGCAAAAAAACTAATAAAAATTATTACCAGTTGTATGACATCCAGGGCTGTAAATTTTTTAATTTTGACATCCTACATCCACATCCACATCCGGCCTAAAAAAATTTTGACATCCACATCCGACCCAAAAATTTTCGACATCCAACATCCACATCCGACATCGGATGTGAATTTTTGACATCCAAAACATCCGAAAACATCCGAAAATCATGTAAATCAATGAAAACATCCGCTGACATCCGACCTGAAAATTTATTGACATCACAATCCACATCCGACATCCGGATGTGAAATTTTTGACATCCAACATCCACATCCACATCCGCCGGATGTGGATGTGGATTGTTCGGTGTACACATCCACATCCGGATGTATCTTCCGATGTTTTTACAGCCCTGATGACATCATCTGCTTCACTAGCCTCGGGAGAAAGATGTTTTTTCGGCCATCTTTGTTTTATCTCAGATATGTTTGGAGTGTTTCCTTGAGTCAAAAGCTTATTTCTGACACATATTTTTCTTTTCTTCTGTTTGGTGTGCAATTTGACTATCAGACTGTGGTGCCTTAAATAAAAAATATACAATTTTTTTGTCCTGAACAAGTGTAATAAGATAAATTAAAATCAAACTTTATAGTTTTGAAGAACCAGAGCTTTTCAACGCAAAGCATTTCAGGAATTCGAATTAGCGAGAAACTTTTCTAATCCCAAAATTTTTGTGGCATTTCAACTTTTTTTTCAAAACATTTTCAATAATCGACTGGTCAAGTCCAACTTGGCTTGACATTTCTAGGCAAGTCAGCTTCTCACTGCTCTACAGTCAAGTCTCGATTTAACGAACCTGGTGACCGCCAAAAATGTTCGTTAAATCGAAGGTTTCGTTAAATCGAGAGCTTATTTTAGTCATTTTATTTAATCGGTGGCCAAATAGCCACCAAAAAAAGGTTCGTTAAATCAAGAGTTTCGTTAAATCGGGGTTTCGTTAAATCGAGACTTGACTGTATCAATTTTATAAAACTTGCCTTGATTTAACAAGTTGTTTGTGCATTCTTTGTGCGAGAACTATTTCGAATCCTGTTTTCTTTGGCTCTGGTTCGACTAAAATAAATAGAATCGCTTTGGTCACGGAATTTTTTTATTTCACACCGTAGCTTTTGTTTGGACATCGCAGTGGTGTGATTGATTTTTGAGAGAATTGTTGCCGATCCTTTACTTTTAATGTCTAAATTAATGTTTTACACACCCGGACAGTTTCGACCAAAAGATATCTTTTGATGCAGAATTTTCTAGCTGAACATTTCGGGTACCTATTCTCTCTAATACCCACTGTGGGATAATTTTATCAATCTCCGAAAATCTCGAAATTGTCAATGAAAAATGGCTTTGACTCTGAAATCCTAGTAAAAAAATCAAGGGGTATGGGATTATTAGAGAGAATACGGTAATCCTTTTTTTGGAGGCAAATATACTTTTTTTGGAGGCAATATACTTTTTTTGGGGGGCAAATATATTTTTTTGGGGGGCAAAATACTTTTTTGGGGGCAAATATACTTTTTTGACAAATCTTTTTTGGAGCAAATTTACTTTTTTTTGGGCAAATGTACTTTTTTTGGAGCAGAAAATACTTTTTTAAGGGGCAAATTTTCTCTTTTAGAACAATTTACTTTTTCTAAAAAAAAACTTTTCTGGAAAAAATTTGTCCCAAAAAAAGAAAAATTTGCACCATAAAAAAATAAATTGCTCCAAAAAAGAATATATTGACCCAAAATAGTATATTTGCCCCAAAAAAAGTAACCGTATTTCCTCTAATTGCGCCCCCTCTAATTGCCGCCTTGAACCATGTCCAATTCGATCAAATTCTCAATGGGACTATTAATTAACCATAAATTGCGACCACTTAAGCTTCACTGTCAGCAAATGCTGTAATTTGGAGATTCATGTACATTTCTGTATATGAAACGTGTGATTGTCGTAAAATTTCTGCCCAAAATCATAAAAAATTTGGAAGTAGAAAAAAAACTTTCATTGTTGGAGTGGTAAATTACTTCAAATTTATGACCGAAAAATAAGCGCTTCCCTTCTAATTGCCGCCCATTTTTTGTAAAAATTTGGATTGTTCATTTTGTAAAAAACACCGGAATATATAAATTTGTAGCTTAACTCTTTTCCTTTGAAATCGTATACAAAACTTGCCTATATAATTATAGAAAGGTCAGAATTTGGCTCCGAACAGATAAATTTGCTAAAAGACCAAGAAAAAGATTCTGGGGTGTTTTGGGAAGACTCCGAATAACCCAGTCAGCCACATTTGAATTATTACCTTTAATTTTTTTTGCTCTTCGGGTGCATTTATTTATTTAACTTAGGCAAAGCCTTAGGTTCAAGGTAAGCCAGTACACGTTAAGACATGCTTGAAAGTGTGTTTTAAATAGAGTTGTAGAAAATCCCGGAAATATAGAAACCAGGAATATTCGGAACATTGGGAATATTCCGGGAATATTCCCAATATAGGGGAAAATACCGGGAAACCCGGGAAATATTCCAATGTTCCGGGAATATTCCGGGAATATTCCCGGAAATATTCCCGGAATATTCCATTGTACAACCCTAGTTTAAAACGCAAAACACTTGAATTGAAAAAGGCAGAAAGTACTAACATCTAGGAACCATTATTCAAAGTACCTGTTTTTCGCTTCGACTCAGACAATAATGATTGTCAAATTGTCAATTCTTCCTTCCACTTATTTTTCAAATTCTCCTATACTTAAGCAAAACACAAAAGGTAAAATCATTAAGGTGATTTCACAACGAGTGTTAGATTCAGTGCGCAACTTGGTGTATTTTTGACTGTACTTTTTTTTCTTGATTGAGAAAAAAATTCTGTTAGTCGCCGTTTTGTAACTACGATTCAGGGCAAAAAAAATACAGTTTGAAGTACGCCAGTCACGCATTGAGCTTTTAAAACGTCTAAAACTAACTATTCCTGTCGTACAGTTGACGTCAAAAAGTTGTTAATGTTGTTTAGTGATGTTTTTATCTCATGAATTTGTTTTTGACTGCAAAATAAACAAAATTGTATTATTACGTAAAAAAACACTTGCTGTTTAATTTTTAATTTTTATTTGCAATTGTTTCAAAAGGTTTTTTTGGTATTCTCTCAAGTTCTTTTTGCAATTTTTTATTTTATTCAGTTCATTTCTAAATTTTTTTTATTTAATATAGACTGTGGAAACGATTTAAACTAACAGAAAAAAAGTACTTGTAAGACCTTCTTTTTGTTTGGCGAATGCGAATCACTTTGGATAGAAGAAAATACTTTGCTTCATTATCATCTAAGTTTTTTAAAAAATATATATACTACTTTTTAAAAGCTACAAAAATACTTCTTCCGTAAAGTCCCTCTAAAGTTTTTAAAATTTGCAACGAAAATTAATTGGCTCAAATTGTTTTACCCCGTCAAATTACTGATTTACCCCGTCAAATTATTTTTTTACCCGTCAAATTTGAATTTTGATCAAAATACTCATTTACCCCGTCAAAAATATCGATTTACCCGTCAAATTATTTTTTTACCCCGTCAAATTTGAATTTGAGCAAAATACTCGTTTACCCCGTCAAATTACTGATTTACCCCGTCAAATTATTTTTTTACCCGTCAAATTTGAATTTGATCAAAATACTCATTTACCCGTCAAAATATCGATTTCCCCGTCAAATTTAAATTTTCGGTGAAATACTGCAGTAAATTTTGCGGGAATCCGAATTTTGTATCAAAAATGACTTGGATCGCGCAAAATCAAGCCCCAGAGTGGCCAGAAGGCCTGAAAGTTGGTTTTTCTGGGGTTTACTTTCAGGGCCTTCTGGCCACTCTGGGGCTGGATTTTGCGCGATTCAAGTCATTTTTACTATAAAATTCGGATTCCCGCAAAATTACTGCAGTATTTCCACCAAAAATTTGAATTTGACGGGGTAAATCATATTTTGACGGGTAAATCAGTAATTTGACGGGTAAATTAGTTACAGCCAATTAATTTTGATCTATACCGAACATTTTCTTGATTTTAAGCGAATAAAAAATGAAAATAATTTTTAATTTTTGGTCTTCGCTTCCTTATTAGTTTGAGTGTAGGTGCAGCTTCTTCGAACATCTGCTTCCACAGCTTCCTTCACACCAGGCTTCAACCCGATAGCTCGCTTCAGTCGCTGATCCACCTGAGGACGAGACCACCCGGCTTGCCTTTCCAAAATTACTGAAAGCACTGCTTTGTGCCCTAGTTTCTTTTAGATTCTTGAGAAAAAAGTTGAAATAAATTTGGAAGCGTCTGGTTACTACGAGAGAAAACGTATTTGAATTTCTTTTCAGAAAACTCGCTTCCTTACAGTTTTACCTTATTGAGTTTTTTGCCTAATTTTTAAAAGTAGGATAAGTTGTAAGTATCATATTAAAGCGAGTGAAAACAAGGACGATTTTTATGAAAACTGCTGATTCGCGCATTAATTTGCAACGCGCTGGTGCCCGTTAAGAAATGCTTTTGACTTTTTTTTAAATTTTGCAAATTTTTAGGCGCCAGAGAGGCAGGCGCATGTTATGACAGGTCTAAATCTGATTTGTCTTAAGCTGCAAGATTTGCACAAAAAAGTTAGTTTCCAAACGTCTACCCACCCTTAGCAACAAGAGTTCTGGAAAAAAATAAAAATTTTGCAGCTTTGTTCGTTGTATAATTTTAATTTTTAATCAGACTTTTGCTCATAAATTCGGCAAATTGCACTTTTCGCTGGCATTTAGCAGCCCTATATCTAGTCCGAATAATCGCAAGGTTCTCATTTTCAAGCAATTATGAAGAAGTACGATAATTTTGCCATTTAGACCCGCAACGTTGACACGCTATGGAATCGCCTTTTTAGGGTCTAATCGTGAAAGGGCGAGAATCTCGAGCTCTGCTAGTCTAAATGGCAAAAATTTTCTGTTTCTTCACAAACTCCCAAAAAATCTGGATCCTCGTCATATTTGGGATTAGACTGATTAGTCTTGACAAAATAAACTTCAAAAACTAAGTTAAAAAATTGTCAGACTACAGGCGGCAACAAGCTTTTAGCTTTATCTAGCGTGGACTGTACTTTGATAAATTTCCTTTGTTTCTGTCAGGTGTATTGTTTTTGCTAGAAGCAGACAACTGTGCTGTGCCACTATCTAAACTTTTTTTAGAAACTTAAATTTTATAACTAAAAATTACCAGTTTCTGCTTTTACATCTAATTTTTCACTACTAGGTTCAACTTCTATTTTTGCTTTTGATTCTGTTGTCATTGATGTTCAAACTTTGATTTTTTCTTTTCTAAATTCAGACTATCTAAAACTATCCAAGATAGTTATCTAAATTTTTTTGGCACTTATATAGTCCTCCCCCCCCCCTATACTCGGATTTTTTGAAAAGTCGGGAGTGCAGGGCTTGGAGTTGAGATGCGCACACACACACACACACACACACCTGGACGTAATTTCGAGCAAGACTCTGGATCAAAAAACTCATTTAGAGAGTCTTTTGCCCAGCTACAAAAAAGGAAAATGTGATAAATCACCCAAAAATGATTCTAAAATACCCTAAAATGACCATCTATCCCTCAGGGTGACAGGCAACTTTTTTGGCAAAGTTAAAAAATTTTAAACAGAAAGTGTTAAGCAATGCTTCTCTTATCACGTTGAGCAGAAAAAAAAGTTCAGAAGGTGATTTTGGGTCACTTTTCAAAAAATCCGGGGAACTATATAAGTACCTTTTTATTGCATTTATACTAAGAAGGTAAAATTTTTCAGCGGGAAACAGGGACGAGATTTACATTTATAACTGTAAAATTGTTCTCGCACAAAAGTGACAAGAGAAAGTGGCACAGAAAATAGCAAAACCAAATCGTCTTCAACGTATTATTAATAGTGTATATATGAATAATCATATCTACAAAAAAATCTTTACTGGACACTGAGTAAGGGCCTAGGTCCAAAACAAGAGAAAAATGGTAAACAGTATTCATGATCTGAAATATGCAAAATATACCTGCAGACATTTTTTCTTCAGAGCCCATTTTGTCTATCTTTGCTTTATTTGACTTTTTTCGTTGTTTTTACCTGAACTAGTTAAATTAATAAATTATTCGGCGCTACTATAGAATACCCCCCCAATCCGACCTTTAAAAATGCTGTAACTACCCTTGCAAACAACAAGTTTAGGCTTAGGCTTGGGGGTAGGCCAGCGTACGGAAGTTGTGATTAATGAAGAGTTTGCGCACATTTTCGGGGTCTGGGACATAAATTTGGTAGTCTTTACATAAGTTTTAGAAGGAATTTTGGGGGGGGGGGGTATTCTATAGTAGGGTCAATTATTCTAATAGGCCTGATTCCTCTTACCAGAATAAGCTCTAGGTTAGGAAAAGAATTACATTAAAGTGGCATACCAGCGCGTTACAACTGCAATTAAGTCGGGGACCACCAATTTGTTTTTCTCTTGACTATTTTCTACAAGCGCTATACCGGATCCGACGAGGTCATAGGTAAATTCAGCGGAACAAATTCAGCGGAGACTAATTCAGCGGAGCAAATTCAGCGGAGAAAATTCAGCGAACTAATTCAGCGAACTAATTCAGCGGAACAAATTCAGCGGAGAAAATTCAGCGGAGACTAATTCAGCGGAGCAAATTCAGCGGAAATATAAAAATGCTTTTCAAATTATTTTTGCTGCAGTGTTTTTGTGCGTTCGACAGTGGAACTTTTTTATCGGAATTTTGTTGACCGTTTTTGTTATTCATTTCTTTTATTTGCAGGCAGAAAATGCAGAAATCAAGTCGAAAAAAGGCAAAGTGATGGCAGTGTGTGGCAACTATCCGATGAGGAGGACTACGTCTCCGCAAATAAGCTCACTCAATACTGGCGATGCTCAATGGAGGATGCCATGCTCGAACTCAATCTGCATTTGGATCTCTGGTGCTAAAGGAAACAAGAGCTCATGATCTACGCGGAGGGAGTCCATCGACAATCGAGGTAGTTTTTGATTTAATCTTTTTATTAAAACTTTTGTTGAGACTCGGACGCTGCTCACAAAGGTCAGGAAGGATGCAATGGAAAATTTGGCGGCCAGCTCTAAATCAATTCTGACGAACGCAAAGGCAGGGACATCGCAAGCAGTTATCGAATCACTTTCGGTTTACTTTAACATCAAGCGAATCGTGACCGAAAACCGCCTTGAAGTGATTTCTCATCCACAGCTAATCGAAGCCTATGTGCGTATCCGGACAACTAAGAATAACGATTTCATCAATGTTTTTGCTCAGAGTGATGAAGGGTTCAAAGAGGTTAGATGTTTTACACAAGTTAATTTAATCATCGTACAAAATGTATTCTAGGAGAAGCGCAGGGAAAAATGCCGTCTCCGAGATCAGCTCAGAAGAGTCAAGAAGGCTGAAGATAGAGTCAGGCAGCAGGCAAGTTATCAGTCGTCCCAGAATAAACAAAAAGTGTGGTATATGATATAGTTCACATCGTGTCCTAATTGAATGAATTTAGCCAAAAAGCCTCCTGTCGTAGAAACCTCCACCGCCTCCCAAGCCAAGTTTACTCAAGATGAAATGCAGTGCCTGCGGCGAGCTTGGACACATGAAGACGAACAAGTATTGCAAGCTTTTTGGTCAGAAAACCCGGTTTCGCTGGCTCAAAGGACAGTTGGTGATATTTGCCCGGTTGGTTTTGTGATTTGTGAAATTGCACTATTTACGATAATTTTTAAATTTAGTCTATCCAAGAAGACGAGCCTGACTTGCATATGGAAGAACAGATTGCTTTGAAAGGACTCGCCTAAAAAAGCTCAAGAAGTTGTACAAGCATGCTGAGCGAGAAAGGAACGAAAAGAAAGCGTTGCGGTAGGCTTTATTCGAGCTTTGTTAAACTGCTAACTATAAAGTCTCCACTTTTGCTGCTTGCACAGTCCTCGCCAATTTCTAGACAATGAAAAGAAGAAGAGAATGGCTGCGAACGAATCGTTTTTTTTAGTTGAAAACCGTTAAATTGTTCCTCTCGTTTATGCTCAAATAAAGATATTTGGTTGAGCAATATTTGTATGTTTGTGTGCTGTGTGACTGTCAGCTTTGTTTTAGTTCAGCTCTTTCTACCTAAATAGCCCAAAGAACTAATAAAATAATGCTCCGCTGAATTAGTCACCGCTGAATTTGTTCCGCTGAATTTGTTCCGCTGAATTAGTTCCGCTGAATTAGTCTCCGCTGAATATGTTCCGCTGAATTTACCTATGACCTCCGACGAAAGTAGGATAAGGTCATAAATATCAAATTTTAATTGAAACAAGTACAAAACATTGACTATTTTTGAAAAACTGCCGCCTTGATTTGCCGTGTAACGCGCTGGTATGCCCCTTTGAAGACCATGCAACTTGATAAGCAAAGCAATTTGGAAATTTTGAATTCGCGAGGAATATTTTCGAATTGTTTGTTCAAAATATAGAACCGCTTGCTAGTCGAACCCGAAGTTCCTCAAGCATGCCAGATCGGACGAGTTAGTCGACTTACATGGCCTCCAACTGTCTTATATGATCCATTATTAAAAATTAAATGGAATTCAAATTTTCAATGCACATGAAAAATAAATTCGAAAGCATTATGGACAAAGTTAAGGTGATCTCATGCGAATTTGAATTCGGCGAATTGCTGTGCTTATCAAGGTTCATGGTCCTTCAAGCCATATAATTCGGTCACAAAATCGAGATTTCTTAACAACCCAAGGATTCCTGTCAAATTTTAGTTTCATGCCCGAAAATCTACAGACAAACCAATTGTGAATTGTTTTTTTTTAAATTTGGTAGAAATGAAAAGACTTTTCACGTTTTATTTTTCTTTTTCGTTAAGACAGAAAAGATGAATTATACTAAAATTTGCGTGTGGTCCCAAATTTTACACTCATTTAGTTGGCGCTGATGAAACTCTGATCTATAAGCTAGGCAAAAATGTATTAGCGGATCAGAAAATTGGGTCTTTCCATTAAATGACTATATATTTTTTTATTTTAGTTTTTTGAATTTTCAGTCGACGTTAGGAGTGTTACACTGAAAAAAAGGAATGGAGTCAACTATGGCCTTGCTAGTATTTAGCTAGCTTTCACAGAGCAAAATAAAATACTTGGATTTTTGCTATCAGCTGTAAGAGTCATCTTGGTCTTGTCTATTGACTCCACTTCAAATAATGTTTCATAAAAATTTTAGTATGATAAATATGAAAAAGTTTACATAATTCGTCCGTCAGCTTTTTTCTAAGTTTTCTTGGTTTCTAATAAATCATTTTTAGAGATGTGTTCCTCGGCTAATTTTCATGTGTCTATCATTTTAAACATGAAATCTCTAATATGTTGAAAAGAGCTACCAATTGCAGCATATTAGATTTTATTATACAGTCAAGCTTCTTTATAAGCTATACTACATATAAGCTACGCCTGAATCCTGTCCCCAATGGGGTATGTTCCGTATAATACCCTCTATATAAGCTACACCTCTCTATAAGGTACATCTAGATCGTTCCGAGGTGTAGCTTATAGAGAAGTTTGACTGTACCGTAAATCTTCTAATAGAACGACATGCTCTAATAGAACGACAGAGGTTGAGGCTAAAATTAGGGGGGGGGGGTGAACTGCTTTTTATTGCATTTTTGACGTAAAGTCAAAAAAATTTCGGGGTTGAGAAATAGAACGACATGTCGTTCTATTGGAAGTTTCACGGTATTTATCCGTGAAAGGCATGTCGAAAATTATTTTTCCAATTTTTCAACATTGTCTGACTTTTAAATCTTTTAGAAACCTTTGAATGAATCAAAAATTGTAGTTTTGCCTTGGTCCCCCTGTGATTTGAAAAAATAAGTATATAAGGGAACCAAGGCAAATCTGGAATTTTGGATGACCTTGTTCTATTTTTTTGGTTACCCTTCTAGAAGTAAATCGACCATGCTGAACACCAATCTGGCCTCATAACCGGAATATTGTAAAAAAACTGAACTTTCTTGACAATCTGGCTCAGGATCGTCATATTGTTGATAAAAAAGGTTCCATGAGAATTTAACTTTATTCCAATTAAAAAATCAAAATTTTTTAATTTTCGCGCGAAGTCAATTTTTTCTTCAGGTTACCTCAAATGTCATATACATAGCGTGATTTGGCATGAAAATGGCTATCAAATGGTGGTGCCACGACACTTGCGGCCGGAAACTTGCGGCCCAACACTCACGTCCGACACTTGCGGCCGAACTTGCGGCCTAACATTTGCAGCCCGATACTTGGTGATGAAATTTTCTATTCGTTGGCTTTTCGCCTGAGCCAAGCACTTTTGAGTGCTAGGCTGAATTAATGGAAGGCTGGGCCTTTGCCCGGTCTTGTAACAGAAGGGAAAATGATTTCATGCAAAAAACAAAATGTTGAATATGGTTTTGAATACTGGAGCCTACCGCATAAATAAACTCTGGTATGCATGCTTTTTCATGCATCCAGAGTCACTTTCGAGTGATTTGTGTCTAAGGTAGTATGTGGGTGTGCGCATCTCAACTCCAAGCAACCAAGCCCCCTGCGCCCCGGAAGGGGGCGCAGGGGGCTTGAGAGTTAGGGTTACCTTAGACATATTCCGAGCAAGACTCTTGAGACTATTTTTGCCAATCCTATGTTGAAGAACATGGCAAAGCAGCCAAATAAGTTACTTAATACGTGCCCTGTATTATTCCTTTCTCCTCCCAGTACAACCATTTAAATTGCTTTTCTAGACCTTTCAAGTGTCGCCGCAAGTGTCGTATAACCCAAACGGTTTATGACCCATATATGTGAAAGCGTTACGCACTTTTAATGTTTCCTTGTCAGATTTTTTTCACCTCAAATTGAATTTTACTAAATTACTTAAATTTTACCTTAATATTCAAAGTCTTTAGCTTTTAGTTTATGTTTAATAATTCTTAAACCAGTCTACGGCCCCACTCTTGAAATTTTTTCTGGAATGTTTAGCCCGATTGGCTGGAAAAACATTAAAAAAGGGCGGGAGCTACTAATAGCTACTAATATAAATTTTGGCCGGAAAAAAGTGTAAAAAACTGATAGTCTGTGACTTTTCTCCTGTCCTTTGAAACGCGAAACAGCTGTATATCTAGTAATACACTCACGTTCATCTACGTTATTTTCCATTTGCTGATCTATCATAGTTATTGTAACTTGTTTTTCTTTCTCATTCGTCCTTGTTCATGAAGTCAGCTAATGTATTTTTAAATTCAGTTTTAAATCTTCAAGCTGTTGATCTTGATTTCTAAAACATATAGAAAATTTATAAAATGATGTTTTTGTAAGAAAATAAATAAAATCTTTTTACGTGCTGCAGTCGAAATTTGCTTACCGTAATTCCTCTAATAAGCCGCCCCCCTGGTTCAAAATCGTGTTCTTGGCATTGTGTTTTTGACCCATTTTTTGAAGATTCCTCTTTGGCAATACCCCTCAACTTGTAGCCAGTGAGATGAGCTACAAAATAGATGGTGCCGCGCCTAACAGTGGTTTTCAAACATAGGTCAAAAACACAATGCCAGAAACCCGTTTTTTGAATTTAAGGGGGGCGGCTTATTAGAGGAATTACGGTAAACGTGATACAAGTGAACTCTCCCTTGGTCGCGGAGGTCGCGAGTCGGCGCATTTGTAAAATGAGTGAGGTGAAGTCAAACCTCGTTATCCCCCGCCCCAATTAACTGCCACCCGAATTTTTTATTTAGCTGAGATTGGCCTATTTTCGTCATCTGACCCTCGCTAACCGCCACTCTCGGTATATCGCCCCCCTGAGGCCGGTCCCTGGGTGGTGTTAAACGAGGTTTGACTGTATATGAACCGAGCTGCGAAGCGTAATGTATTTAAAATTTGTATTTTATTTGAGCTTCTAATCTTTACAACTTTTGAAATTTGCAAGACTAAAAAAACCAACAGCACTTTTTACACAGCTCAAACAGTGAATAAAAACGCGAGTTTTGAACCACTTGAAGTTGAAAAAGTTGCATGCTTCTAATTCCGCCCGGGCGGCAATTAAAAGAAATACGGTATTCAATTGGTTTTGAAAATTTGTTCACAAAAAGTGGTCAGCCGTGGGGGTGGGGGGATCAAGTAAAGTCTAGCCTGAATCTCAAGTCAAATCTTTATTCTTGAAGCTTAAAACTAGATTTGTTGAATGAGATTAAAGCCGAGATTAATCTGTGATTAAAACAGCCTAGAAAAAACATTCGCCAACCCTGTTTTATCTCAAAACTTACAAAAATTGGTTAGCTTTAAAAATTTGATGACTCAAAGCTTTGTTAGCCTTTTACGAAAAGGCATGTTTTCGCATTCAGCGCATTAATAAACACAGCCAAACGTCAAAGCAAAAGAAATGTGAAATTCACTGTTTGCGAGGGTCTTTCTTAAGTGCAAAAGACCAGCTTGAAGAATAAAGCAAACGCTTACTTTTAGTGACCAGATTAGAGTGAAATTCGTTGAATACTTTCTCAATTTCCTGTTTCGATCATCTTTGTTTTTTCCAAAGAATTCTAAAAAATATTTTTAGTGCATTGATAAATAAAGAATTAAATAAAACAAGGAAACTTGTAATTCCGGAGATTTTTATTTATCTTAAAAGGTCCTGCTTGTGCGTTCATTAAATTAAAGTGGGGACCGGAATTTTTTTATCTCGGAATCTTTCTTATATGCATTTATAAAGTAGTACAAGTCATATTATCAGATTTGATGCAAAACTAAGGTGAGACGTAATGATTCAAAAAACGTGAAGTGCAGTGAAACACACGTTTAGACCTTGGTTAGCAAAACTCTTTTTAAATTCTATCCTTTAAAAAAAGGAGAGGGGGTGGTGAAAGCTGTTAAAGGACCATACTTGTTGATACAAATGAGAATTTGGCAAATTCAAACTCTCTTCCGTCTCTCACTCTACTCTTTTGAGTCACTCGAAATAACCCAAAGAGTAGAGTGTTAGACGAAAGAGAAGTGTCCGCGCGAATTTGAATTTGCAAATTTTCATTTGCATCACAAGCATGGTCCTTTAAGTGAATAGACTATCTCTATACAAAAACATTAATTTATAGCCAGATTTTGTCGATAACTCGTGTTGCAAACTCAAACAAATCTGTGCAGAATTAAAAGTTATACTGGCATCATCAATATAGAATTTCAAAATTCATTCAAAAAAATGCACTAAAAATTGAAATTTAATGAAAGACTAATCAATTTTTTAATGGTTTTTTGCTTTTCCATTTTAATTTTAGGGAATTTTTAAAGTACCGTATTTTTCTCTATTAAACGGCCCTCTCTAATAACGGGCCCCCTCGACTTTGAAGACTCATATCTCAGCCCAGACAAAATGTTTTGCAAAACTGTTTATTGCCTTTTCTTAACTCCCACGAGCTCTACCGATCCCACTTTTTGAATTTTGGTCCAGTACCCTAAAATCTCCAGATCGACCTCGAAATTTCTGATTTTTGAGGGTTGAAAAATAAACGGGCCGGCCCGTTTAATAGAGAAAATACGGTATTTAGAAATTCTGATTAGCAGCTTTTAGCCCCCCTCCCCTTTAGAAAATTTGTGTACTTTTTTGTTAACTCCACCTAAGGACCAATGCATGAAATTGATTAATTTTAAATTTTTCTTTCAAAACTCAGCTTTTATGGAAAATACGGGAGGAATAAGGAAAAAAGAATTCAAGAGTTCTATTCAGAGTTAAAAAAGAGTCTGCTCTAATTGAATAAACGCCAAACCAAAAACTTACTTTTTTCTTTAGTCGAATTATAAGGTAAAATGCTGTCATATATTGCCTGCATGTGCACCAACACATGGTTGGTAAAAGGGACAAAATGGGCCAAAAGGATAAATTTTGGGCATTTCGTTTTGGCAAAAGGATAAATTTGTAATGTAATTTTATCCCTCTATTTTATCCCTTTTTATCGGTTTTATCCCTTTTTATCCCTTTCCATTTTTCACCTCAGGTTCACCATTTTTTGATGTTTAGGCTCTGAATTTGAAAGTGAATCGTCAAGGACAGTCAATATCAGTAAGATAGCAGCAAACATGCGCCGCAAAAGGTTTGTTTCTCACTTTTTGTAATGCCAAAAATGATGCTAAGATTCTCATCTAGATTCTCTTCGATCAAAATTGTCAATCAACTTCGCCATGGCTTCGCAGCAAAACATTTGGCTATCGCTTTGATCTGCTCGTGAACAATCAAATGAGTACGGAACTGGTAGTATGCAATGTTATAGGCTGTCGCAAGATATTCAACAAAGATGGTGTCAGTTCCCTACGGTAATATTTGGATAACTGCCCACTTTATTATGCAGAATTCTTTGTTACCTTGTTCTATTTCCGGTCTCTGATTACATGTGATTACTTTAGAGAAAAGATTGACTTCATGATCCTCTTCTCACCAATTCCTTGTGAAATGAAGTAAACAAGCGCCAATGTCAAGACTCTAGTGGAAGATGAGATAAAAATCCTGGGAATTCATGAAGAAAATTGGAAGAAACTCTTCGTCACGACCGACGAGGGAAGTAATATTGCCTTGGTGAAAGAATCATCAGCCATGCTTAGCTCACGTCGGTGCAACGCTTGCTAAAAGGACAACTCGACTGTACAAGTATTCTCAGCTCTCGGATGTTCAAAGACGTGTGCCAAAGGATTGAATCTCAGCTTCAGTTAATGGAAAAACTTCTCGGAAAACTGAGGTGTTCTTATTCATTCCTTTCCTCCAATAACAATTATGCTTTTTAGGAAATCCGACCGAATAGTCTTGCGTCGGGAAAAGCACTCAAAGCCCCGTCGAAACTAGATGTATGTCATACTACTGATATTCCGGAAAAAGCATGAACAGTCAGCAATTTATTTCTTCCATTTATTAGCTGTGGGCTACACTGATAAACATACATCCTGTAGCTAATTTTTCAGGATTTCCCGTTTTTGGCTCCACTTGCTTATCTAGTTCTCGCAGTTCAAGCTTCAAGTTCTTCTAGTGACGGGCATTCAAAAGCTGAGATGTGTGCTGGTTGACTTCACAAGAAACAGGATGAGTCCCGAAAGAATAGCTTCGTTAGTGCACTTGAGAACCCTTTTCATGAAAGACTTTGGTTAACTGTTATGGTGTTAGTATGTTTCCGTGGTAATAAAGTTGAATGGTATACTGTTCTTCTGAGAACAAAATAACTACGTCCTTCTCACTGGTTTAACCAGTAGATCAGATGTTCGAGTTTGTTACGTATCTCATAGAGTCTGAAAATTGAGAAAAGTGCTCTTAAAGATCCGTCGTGTGCAGCCAATTAGTATTTTCTCGTGATGTGGTGGATTAAAAATTGTGTAAATACGTCTGAATTTCAGATCTTTTAGCATCACATTTCACATACTCAACTCTTGATTCGGCCCATTTTGAATGAGATTTTTCTCTTCTAAATTAGTAATAATTGGCTCTATGTGCTGTAAAAATGAAAAGAGTGTTCACAGAGGTCCATGATTTACATGACATTTACAGCCAGTAGGTATGTTTGGGCTACAACCTGTCGCAATAATTTCGGAATATCTGCTAAAAGCATCATTAAAGGGCATGCCCGTTCGTTTCGAAAAGTTAAGTCGGGACCAGCAATTTTTTTGAATCGTTCCATTTTTCACTCGTTTGCGTCAAATCTAATACTAATGACACTATAACTACTTTTAAAAACTAGGCAGAAAACTTAAAAATCTGAATGCGTATGCATGTAAAACTGATCGAGAAAGAAAAAAAGTGCTGTCCCGCCTTTTCTCCGTGTCGGGCACGGGCATGCCCATTAATAGATTTGATTAATAGATCGCTGTTATTCTCAATAGAACTTACTTCATCTTTTTGGTTATGAAAAATATGTAAAAGGTCTAAACCAGAAAAATAAGAAAGGATAAAAAAGAGACAAAACCGATAAAAAAGGGATAAAACCGATAAAAAAGGGATAAAAACCGATAAAAAGGGACAAAATTTAAAATGAAAAATTAATTCTCGTTTGAACGTTTTATCCCTTTTGGTCCATTTTGTCCCTTTTACCAACCATGCACCAACATCCTATCTTGAATCTTTATCGCAAGAGCTAAAACAAATAGATAACTACATTTTACTGACGAGGAAACGCCCGAACTGTATGATCAAATTCGCAAATTCTGTTAAACCATTTGTAGAGCATAGTCGATTTTATAGTATAGCCGAGTTTTTGGCGACAGCGACAAAAACTTTGAGTTGTAGGTCAAAGAAAGCCCGAAACCCCCGAAAAACGCCAATTTTCAGTGCTCCAATTTTCGGTGTTTGTTTATCAGTTCAAATCTGATTATCATGACCTCATGTTATTTTTGATTTACGTCTAATAGTGATGTTTTTAGAATTATTTCGAAATTTTCTGAAAATTCAATTTTAGTGATGCATATTAGTGATGCGTCTCCTAGGGAGAGTATATATGCCGTGAAAATTTGAATTTCAGAAAATTTGAAATATATTTCAAAACATCACATTCAGACGTAAATCGAAAAGTAAAATAAGGTCATAATAATCAGATTTATACTTGAAAAAACAAAACACTGAGAACTTGAGCACTGAATACCCAAAAATGGCGTTTTTTGGGGGTTTCCGGCTTTCTTAGACCTACAACTCAAATTTTAGTAGCTGTCCGCCAAAATAACTCGGCTACACTATACAAATCTACTATGCTCTACAAATGGCTTTAACAGAGTTTCGCGAATTTGATCGTACAGTTCGGGCGGTTTCTTTGTGAGTTTAAATAACACTAGACTTGCTCCCTGAAAGGGTCCCTATATCTTAAACTCTGAAATTTTGGATTCACACTTCAAATACTAGAAATAAGAAGTTAAGTGGAGCACTTGCAAGGTGGAAGGTGTGTAAACTTGTTGTGCAAAAGGTAGTTACATCAATTTTAAGAAGGTCAGATTGGGGGGGGAGATTTATCTCTACTAGCGCTAAAAAACCATTACTAGCAAGATAGGATGGTAAAAAAACCAATAGGAATAAAAAGGTCACAGTACATATAATTTTGAGTAATTTTTAAGCAACTTAATTAGATGTTCCTAATAGTTCTGAGTTCTGACAACAGCTGTTCTGCTTCATCGTCTGTTTCAGCTAAAATTTATGTTTTATTATCAAAATAATTTTTTCAAGCTAGGGTTATCTCCCTGAAAATCGTTGTGGATAATTTACTATGAAAAATCCTAGTGACTTGCCGGTTCACAAGGGCAGCTGACCACCACATAGTGACTTTTTGTAAATTTTTTTAACCATCGTGCTGGCTATGTTCGAATTTTGAATTCCGCTCAAGACAACAAGCATTCAAATCTTCAATTTTTCGAAGCCTGAATGTTTTGTTGTCTGAGCGGAATTTGAAATATGACACGATTTATAAAGTTAAAGCAGGTTTATGAGCAAATCGACTATGCTGAACACAAATCCGAGTTTAAAATTTAGGGTTTTTTTAGCAAATAAAAGTTTTACGTCAAAAACCTTCATTGGGATTTTTTTGAGATTTTGGCGAAAATCTCAAGAACGCTGTTTATACTATTTCAGAACCGGAGTGTAATCATTTCAATTATGTTTTAAACAGAAAATCTATTACGGTATTGGGCAAATTCAAATTCTAGCATAATATTTTCTATTTGTTCATTTGTTAGTAACTGTGCTTCTGTAAGTTTTTGTCATTCATCAAATCTGAAAATTCTAGAGTATTCAAAAAATTTAAACAATTAAACAAAACTATTTTCTTGATCCATTTTATCGAACATGTTCTCAACACAGCTTTCATTACATTCTTCTTGGAATGTTAAAAGATCTAAAACCAAAAACCTATTTTGAAGGACCATGGTTTTTGCGTGCAGCGTTGTCCCCGCCAATTCAATTTTTTTCTAATCATTGAACTTCTGTACTTATTTTCTACTTGGTTCTAACAAAACTGTACCTAAAATTGAATCCTAGGCCTTGGTTTTTTAGAACCAAGTAGAAAATAAGTACAGAAGTTTAATGATTAGAAAAAAATTGAATTGGCGAGGGAGAATCGTTGCGCGCAAAAACCATAGTCCTTTAAAAATTTTAAGAACATCAATTACCGCTTTTCCCATATTGATCTCTAAGTTCTATAGCTATCTTAGTAGCTTCTTTGCGCTTTTTCACTTTTCTATTTTTGACCACATCGTTTTCTCTATCTAAAGATTTATTTAATTTTATCTCATAGGTTTTGTTCGTAAAAGTTGAAGTGCACATCCTCCAAAGAGTATAGTTATCTAGCCATATAACACTAAAGAGTGTGAGCTCTCTAACCAAATTTCGGTTAAAGAACTCATACTCTGTGGTGAGGGGTGCATTTTTGATGCTCACCCAACATACTGACATACAAAGCAAGCACTTAAAAAGATGGACATGAACCATATCATTGTATGCTTCATCTTCAGTCACCGAGTAGTCGCTTAAAAAGCAATAGTTGCATGGATTTTTATTTAATAAGTTTTTTACCTAGTTGATACCATAATTAGCTTCTGAAACAGTGAATTTTGAAAAATCTTTTATGGCAAAGTGTTGTGTCAATGTCAACAACAGTCCAAATAAGAAATCTAGACTGGAAAATTTACAACCATAGAATGCAAATGAATCCAGGCTACAAACGTACTTGTGGTACTCATTTTGCATATCCAAATCTTATTACAGTCAACACTCTCTATAAACGACTCTCGATGGACCGGCTAAACCGAGTCGTTATAGGAGCGGGTCGTTATAAAGAGCGTGGTTATAGAGAGCGTCAACTGTATTCTATATTCCCGCGTATAGCCCCGGGTTATATATATATATGGGTGCAATTAACGGAGAAGCTTAGTCACAGGTTCGAATATCACGGTGTGCACATCCTATGTTTTATTTTTTTGTATTTATAAGTTGGTTCAAAATCATCCTCAGCCCTTGCTATACAAAAAAGATCATCGCCGCAGCGTTTCACAGCATCTGAGCGGATTTACAGACTGAAACCTGCGAAAATGTGCAAAATCGATTGCTTGGTTTTTTTCTTTGACTGTTCATTGGTTTTATCTGACTTTTTTCTTTAAGTCACCTGTTTCCATAACCCAAAATATAGCGAAATTCCTGGCTTCATTTCAGCTATCACACAGAGAAAAGGTAAAGTTGAGTTAGGGCAGAAATTAAAAAAAACGTTCAACGATGCCCAATACACCGAACTTTTCGTATTATTTTTGGAATGACGCTTTTGTGATTTAAATTCACATGATGATGTACAATTATATACTCAAAATGTAGCCCTACTTCGTGGCATCATTTTGAGTATACGCTCGTATATAATCATTCGAATAAAATTCGAAAAAGATCAGTTCCAAAATAATACCAAAAAGTTAACGGATGGCATGGGACTGGGCGTTTTTGAAACATTTTTTAAATTCTAGCCCTAACTCAATTTTACCTTTGGCTATCCAAAACCTTTGGGCCCCACTCGCCAGAACCAAAGGGTCCAGTCATTTTAAGTCTAATCTATGCGAAAAATAAGTAAGGCGCGAATCAATTGAACATTTTTCTGCATAGATTAGACTTAAAATGACTGGGACCCTTTGGTTCTGGGCGGTGGGGCCCCAAAGGTTCTGTTGCTCCTTACCTTTTCTCTGTGTGATAACTGAAAATGAAAGACAGGAATTTCGGCTACATTTTGATGTATGAAACAGATGACTTAAAGAAAAAAGTCAGATTAAACCAAATGAACCAGTCAAAGAAAAAAACCAAAGCAATCGATTTGCACATTTCGCAGGTTTCAGTCTGTAAATCCGCTCAGATGCTGTGAAACCCTGCAGCGATGATCTTGTTGTATAGCCAAGGGCCTGAGGATGATTTGACACCAAAATTATAAATAAGGGGAATAAAGAAAAGGCCTTACATAAGGTCTGCACCCGCTGGGAATCGAACCTGTAGGGTGCGGTTATACGCGGGAATTTAGGTATATTTTAAAATTTCACGTCAAAATCTTATTTTTAGCAGAAAAATAAGCACTGTGTAAAATACCATATTTTGCCAAAAATACCTTGAAAAATACTTGTTTTGGTCAATGCACTTATTTTTAAAATTTTGAGTTGAGAGCCCTGATAAATCTACGATATTTTTTGCTTCGTTAAACAGTTTGTCGTGTCTGTGAATATTTCACAGTCCAAAATTTTATAAAAAATTTTGAAAAATGTCGTTCCACGCTCTTAAAACATGTTTTTTTCCTAAAATTTCTCAAGCGTGTTTGAAACCAATTTTCGGGCCAGACCAACACAGGGTGTAGTTTTTCCGGTAAAAATATCAACTGACCACCATTTTTCAGAAATATTTGAAACTTTTGATTAAAAATTGACAATTTTGACAGTAAAAGTTTTCGGAAAGTCACCCCTAATACCAAAATCTCTTCTTGAATCAATCCGTTGAGATCAGGTCCGAAAAATTTCAGGAAGCTGAGATATCTTTTAAAATAGGGAAGTGGTCCGAATTTTCTGTGTGGTCTACTCAAAATGTTCAATATGTCAGCTTCCTGAAATTTTTCGGGCAGGGCCAGCTCAGGACATTAACTTGTGGGAAAAATAATAATGCCAGGAAAAGCCCATTCAGGAAAACACGCATATAGGAAAAAGTCCAGGCTAGGACAATTGACAAACTGGACAATGTACTCTAGGACAACGCCTTTTCAGAAAAAGCGCCTTAGGAAAAGGGACACTAGGACAATATACTCTAGGACAATGATGTCTTTGGAAAACCGCCCTTTCAGGAATAGGGACACTAGGACAATGGACAATAGGACAATCGTCTTTCTGGAAAAGCCCCTTTTTGGAACAATTTTAACTGTCTAAAACGTTATAACATCACTTTATGG
>SADC01000469.1:0-82322 GCA_004194705.1 Ditylenchus dipsaci
TTTTTTGCAGTATCTTTAAGTGCCCGTATGGGTTTTGAATTTTAAGTGTCATAAAAAAATCATAATTATTGAAAATTTTGAAAGGCGAGTACCAGGTCTATTCATAAAAGAATTATTTTAAATTACAAAATTTGTTGAGCACTCTTTGGCAGTATATCACGAACATAGCGACCGTCCGTGCGTTTCAAGAGGCTGGTAACAGAAAGCAGCGACGTTTTGGAAAAACGAGGTAAAACACTAACTTTTTCTAAAACGACAAAAAATTCAGCCAAATAGGCCGATAAAAAGTTAGCAATCGATATTTTGATAATTCCGGCTTCGTCTGGTGCTGCTGAAAGAATCTTTTCCATAATGCCAATGCATGCGGAAGAAGAGTGGGTATTAATAAGAATGATGAAGGCTCGAATAATATATTTTAGGTTGCTAACTTTTTTCAATAAAGATCAATTTTTGAAGAAAAAAATTTGTCACAAAACTTTTTCACTATTTAGGCCTGCCGGCGGACGTCCGGCGTTAGAAAATCTTAGTCGGACGGCCGGCAGACAGCCGGCGAAATTTTCAGCAAGACGGCGAAATATTGGACGGCCGGCCGACTGCTGGTCGGACGGCAGGTCAAAAACGTTTAGGACGGGGACGGGACGCCGTCCAATTTCAAGAAGCGCGGTCACTATGATCATGAACGTGTTGACTATTTAAGAGTATAGGTTGCTCAGTGGTATAGCGTTGGCGTGCTGTGAAAGCAGGTCATCGGTTCGGTTCTGCTGGAAGCAATATTTTTCCATGACTTTTACTAAAAAGCGACATTTTTAGTTCTCCTTTTGAATTTCACTGGTGCCCGCCTTTGAAAATATCCCATCGGTGATGGTCATGCCCTTTAATTTAGTTTCAATTTTCCCTGACCCCAATCATATAACTACATAAAAATAAGTATATCTCCTATTAAAATTCACTTTTTTCGGCTCTCTTTTTTTTAAACTGGAGCTAACATCTCGAAACACGATACAAATTATCTAAAAAAATGTGTTTGCCGTCTATGACACATTTTTGGGCCTCCAAAGTAAAAAAGCGTGATCCCGTCCTGACCCAAATACTATGACCTTCAAAGCAATAGGCATATTCCTTATTAAAACTTAATTTTTTTTGGCTGTTTTTTAACGAAAGCTGACTTTCTGCGGACACCTATAGGGTGTTGCACACAAGAATAATTTGGCCTTCTACGATCAGTTTAGCCTCCGAATTTAAAAAGCGTGACCTCTTGCCCCAATTACTAATATAAAATAAACTAATAAATTTTTAGGCGAATATAGAAGGCAGAATGAAATACGGACTTTCGAAATTATTGTCGGCAGAGGAGATTTTGCTAGCAAAAGTCGGTTCTTTGGAAACTTCATTTGCAAAGTCCGGCAAGAAAAAGGTAAATTTTTTTTGTTACTCATTGGGTTCAGGGGCGGGTTTTTTACTCATTTAAGAAATTTAGACATCTTCTAAGCAACTTTTTATGCTAAAAACAATAGAATATCTATTTCTGACACTTTTCTACATATGAAAAGAATGGATTTTGATAAAAATTCTGACCAAAATGTGACTTTTGCATTGAGGGAAAAGCAAATGACCCAATTTCGGGGGCGCAGGGGCTTGCTGGCTTGGGATTGAGATGCGCACACCCACATATCTTAGACACAAATCACTCGAAAGTGACTCTGGATGCATAAAATGTATGCGTACCAGAGTTTCTTTATGCGGTAGGCCAAATATCGAAAACATGTTCAAATTCCATCTTTTGGGGGTATCCACACACTTTTAGGTTGAACCCGACTTGGAAGACCAACGCGATAAGTCAAATTATGACCGAAATTTTTTTGCCAATATTTTTTATGAGAAAAAGTGTCAGAAAATATTTTTTCTATCGTTTTAGCATTATAAAAGTTACTTAGAAGACGTCTAAACACTATTCTTTAATGGTGAAAAAACCGCTCCCAGCCCCCGAACCAATTAGTGCCTATTTTTTTCTAAAAAGATAATACAACAACATCAAAGGTTCATTCTTGCCTATGGCACCCCAAAGAAGAGCTTGAGCCAGCTGTTCCTGGACCTCTACAAGAAAACGGTTTCTTCAGCTCCAAGCACAGAGTTTGGATATGGAAGTAATGCATATCAACGGCTTAAAACTTTTTATGTTTGCGGGTATTTCGAATAACAAGTCTACCTATGTGACGTGTGGATTTTTTCTTGCTTTAAAAATTGTCAAAAAAATAAAACTTTTTTTTTTGAATAAAATTGGAGTAAGCTCTAATGTAATGTGGCGATCATTTGCGGAGAAAAGGGAAATTTACGATTGCTACAAATAGGGACTTTAAAAGACAGCGCTAAGAACAGGATTTTTTTGTCCTGTGTGGTTTCAATGCAGTTGCCAGTGCCAGAATAGCTTCAGAAACCCTCTCATTTGTCCTTTACTCAGATTTCCTTTATTCGAGACCTGGAATCTTTTAGGATTTTTAGAGTTCACCTCAAAATATTTTTTAATGGTGCTCAAAAACCTGAAAACCACTGCATAAAATGGCATTTTTGACCAAATGTTCTTTACTTTTAGAGATTCCATTATTTTAAAAAGTTTTTGCTCGAGAGCCATGGCTAAATACCATATTTTTAACCTCTGGAATTAAATTAATTCTGATAATTTTTGCCAAAGCTAACAAAAACGTTTTGGATCAACTAGAACACATTTTACTAGAGAAAACATTGTTGTTTGAGCTTTTTTAAACTGTTACACCGCTATTTTTTCTTTTGAACCAAATAATGATGATTTCATGTTTCTGATGTAGGAGTATCGATTTTAGCCCTCAGAAAGCTTAGAACATTCCTGTAGATCTGTTTTACACCCCTTTGTATGTAGTCAAGTCAACTAAAATCTGTAATTGAACTAATTTTAATGTTCTTTTCAGTTTTTTTTGAAAAAAGTAATTTTCGACCCTACTAGTGAATAGCCACTTCCCCCATGCAACGATTTTCACTTTTTAAACTTAAGTAAAAAAGGGTACTTGTTTAGTTGCTCCTTCCTCAAAAGGTCGATTTTTCTTTTTTCACTAGTTTAATTTTTTTGACCCAAATTATCTATTACTTTTATTAACAACTGATAACAGAAAAAACTTAATTGCAATTACGTGTCAGCAAATTATTTTTAACTTATATTTTCGCTAGTAGCACCTAATTTCATTTTTCTGGTTTCACGATTTCAATGCGAAAAATATCTGAGATCTTTTTAAAGATCTCTACGATCTAATAAAAAATTTTGTAAAGCTCAAACAGCAGCAAGAATTTATAAATACCCTGTGGTCATTTTTATGCCTATTTTTCCAAACTTATCTAACAACACATCTACAAAAGAAATAGGCCATTCACATTCGCATCGGCAACAAATTGATTGGATGCATATTTGTGTGTGTAGATGTACCTGTCAATCACCATATATCCATCCACCAAAAACTTACAGAAGCAAAAGGCAAGCATTTTAAAACAAGCAGATAAATCTTCTGTCATAAAAATTTTATTGTTATTGATTTTGTCTATCTGCTTTTTTATTGTTAAGTTGGCAAGAAAAATTTAAAGTTTCTCAAAAATTATTTGCTTATTGTTTTTATACAGTTTTAAAATAAATCTGCTATAACTTTCATTATTTTCGTTTCATTTTTTTGACTTTATGCTTTTGTTGGAAGCTTATTACCATCAGACTACTGGTCAAAAACAAATAAGTTATTAAATTTACAATTTTTTTTAATTTGTACTTGATCTAATACCACGAAAAGTGTATTATCATTGCTTGAAATTGGTAACTCTAAAAAAATAAGAATTAATAACGAGAATTCAAGGTCGATTTAAAAATAGTGTGCAAGTTCGACCCCACCAAGTGGCATGCTATTTTATTTTGGCTTGTTTGACAAATTTTAGAGGTAACTTTTTGACGCCAGATTCAGAATCAGCGACTCAAATTACGCCTAGGTATTGGCCGAAAAGCCAAAATACCTAGCGTGCCACCAGGTAGAGGTTGAACTCTGCACACCATTTTAAGCCAAAAAATGCTAACTTTTATCTAGTAGGCCATGTAAAAAAGAGTCACATTCTAGTCACACAAGCTGGCGCTCCCTTTAAAGTTGAGAGTGGCGGATTTTTAGACGTTATCCATTTGAAAATGACGCTGTTTAATAAAACGTTAGTTTTATTCGTTTAGTTTAAAATTGTTTCTTTTTAGTTAACTCTAAAAATACCGTATTTATTCTGAGAGGCTATGATGCCAATTCAGTTTTCAAGATGCTAATTTTTCGAACTTATAATACAATGAAGCATAATTATTTCCTATTTATTTACTATTATTAATTTAAATATTTCGTTAGAAGTCGGGAGCTCGATTGTATTATGAGTTATAACATCCCTCCCTAGGTTCAAAAATTATAAAACCAGCTCTCAACAGAAAAATTCAAGGTCATTTGTAATTGATTCAGCCTGTCATTGCATCAATCAATTAAAGATGGCCGAGCAAGAGTGGTTAAAAAACTTGCTGGCACCACATGTTGACGGTCCCTCGCTAATATTACCACTACTATTGTTTTTTTCAGTCGATCACTAGGCTGAGTCATTGCTATGGCTGTTCCCTTGATTGCGCACTTTTGCCTCTTGTGAATAAATTAGACATATTTTTACCCTTACTGCTGCTTCTTCCTCTTCTTAACTTTTTTTGTTTGTATAGCGGTGGGAAAGTAGGAGAAGCAGCTTATTTTCTACCGTTTTCAATCATCATCATCAAAAATTTACCGCTAATTAACGAAACAATTGTAAAGTGCAATCCGGTAAAGAATAAACATTTTTCCTGAAAACACGTTCTTTCCGTTTTGAGCGGGAATATTATTCATATAGAAGTCTCCAAAACCGTTCCGTTTTTTGTCATTTCTTATTTATTGCATTGCAATCTCATCCATCAAATCAAAAAAAGTCTGAAAAAAAAGAGAAAAGAAAATAAATCAAAACGACACTTCAAGCTTTTTCGCCCATATTTATTTTCACCGTAAGTAAGTTTTTTACATTTAAGCCATTTCCAGAGCTCTTTTTTAAGAAGTATCGTGTGCCAATGATGCCAAAAATTTAATAAAATTAACCGCCAACTGTCAAAATTTGATCAAAACGATTACATATTCTAAGTTGACGGTTATTTTTGACATTTAAAAGAGTAGTTCTGTAATTTTGTAGTTTAATCAAGGCCACCTCGACCCCTCAGAAAATCGGAACTTAAATGTTTGCGCTTAAATGAAAGCCTACGATTCGCTAAGTAAGATAGCAATAAATTTGGCTACTTTTCATGTATAATTCACCGAGCTGTGGTTCCCGAAGTTTGGTACTCAGAAAGACGGTACATTTCTTAAAACATTTTATACTCAGTGAAAATATGATGATGTACTCGTTTTTAAATTCATTCGAAGCTGAAAAAGTTGCTCTTTTTAACGAGTACAAAAAATTTATAGCCTGACATAAATTTTAGCTAAAAAAGTGTGTTTTTTTCGAAAAATCGGCATTTTTCGAAAACCGATTTCCAGCGTAAAAACCGTAAAAATCGAAAATCGGCGTGCACCCTTCTGAATTTCAATGCATCATAAAGATCATTTCCTAAGGCCCTTTCTGGCGAAAAAAAACCTGGAAAAAATAGCTCTATTGACTAACAATTTCGTTAAGCTATCTAATTGTATCACAGTTTCTAGTAAAAAATTTTGTTTTAACTTCAAATTTGTGCAATTTACAAGAGTTTTAGGACCTCTGAAGTATTGGAAAGATCAATATTTTGTGCTTTTAAAAAAAATTATCTTGTTAATCTTATCAAAAAATTAATTGATTCGATTTTAAGATTGGTAGAATTGCTGAATGCGGATCATTTCAATTGATATTCTTTGCGCTAGCTGTCTCTGCTACTTTAACTCAAACAGATGTATTCTCTCAAACAAATGCTCTTTGTACCGTTATTGCTACTGATGATGCTCGATGGTGGTTAGTTATTTTGGATTAGTAGTTAAAATTTTTGGACAAAAATGCATCTTTGACTTAAAAAATGAAAGGCAAAAAGGGAAATTTTATTTAAGCCTAAAGCCCCCGATGTTTCTGATTTTTAATTTAATTGCAATAGTTGATTTATTTTCTGTCATTAACACATTGTCGGAAAAAATGTGTTAAATCTAAAAAATTATATAACACATTTCTGCACTTTTTTAAAGGCTATTTTTCAGAAGATCGAATTTCGAAATGAGGTGAACTTTAATCAACTCAGTTTTAAATGCCAAATTTTTCGAAAAAAGATTCAATATGATGTCAAAAGTAAAAAAAAATCATTTTAAATCTACATTCTGGTTTTGGTCTCTATTCAATTGCACTTTTGGGCTTACTCTTCTGGTCACTAGTATGCAACAACTACTGTCTGATCAAGTAGTCTTTTAAAAACTTCTTTTTTAGTCTTTGAATACTACTCTTCTTGGGGTTGATTTAGAAATTCTCAAGTCCTAATAACAGTATTCGGCCTAGTACAAGTAATCAAGAACTACTTACTTATAAAGACTACTTAGGTAGCCCAATGTTTCCTAGCCCATAAAGTACTACTCATTAAATCATGAATCGTAAATTTAGACACTAAACCACGGGGCGTATCAAGGAAAATACCAATTTACTCTTTTCGACACATCTAAAAATCAACCTCAAAAAGCTGAGTCGATTTAAGTTCAGCGAATTTCGAAATTTGATCTTTTAAAATGGACAGCAGCTTTCAAGTAGCAGAAAATCTTGTGAAAAAATAATATTTTCAAAATCCTATTTTTCAGTCACAGCTCCAGACACAGCTACCAAAATTGTGGAAAAAATGTTGTGTGGCTACCCTTTGGAAGAAGGCTCAATAAACTTTGGAGATGGTTATGCCACAAATTTGGAAGTTTTTCTTGTTGTCTCATGCAATGGGTCATTTTAATCGGAGTCTACAAATACAAGTACAACAAATGGCCTGCCTTCCTCTTCAAAAAACAAAATGATGCTCTTGCTCCAAAACCGAATGCTACTCCTGGTGACCAACAAGTTTAAAATGTGATTTTACAGTATATTGATGGTGATCTCTGCGTATTTATTGATTTCATTTATTTGAAAGTTATTTTGTGAATTTATTTGTAAATAAAGTCTTAATCAGAAGTCAAGTATATTTACTCGATACCGTAAGGTACAAACATGAAAAGAAAACAAATAAAAACAAAAAATTCGAATGATGGGATCCAAGCTAAAAAACGGTTTCAATCCAGGTTTCTCAACTAATTTTTTTTACAATAACACATATTTGTATAAAGACATATGCTATTTTTCCAGCGCTTTTTTAGTCATGTAAAAAATGAAGATTTTGACGTGAAATCTTAAAAAATCTATAGATTTGAAGTGCTTAGAAAGACTAAATCTTTTTTTAAAAAACCATGTTTAAATGGCATGGCGAGATTTGTGGATAAACATTTGCAGCAGACCATTTGTGGATGTAACATTTGCAGAACTGTTTTTACGGACATAACATTTGCGGAGACGACTATTGCAGACCGTCATCAGTGGCAGGATATTTGCGGAACGACTTATGTTGAACGACATTTGATGAGCAAGGTTAGAGGAAGGAGATTTACATACCGAAATTTGCGGCAGGACATTCGCCGAAAAGACATTCACGGAAATAACTTTTGCGGAGCAAAATTTGCGGCAGGACGTTTGCGGAGACGACATAATACCCAATTATTATCGAGTCACTTATTGTTCACTAAATAAATTAATTGTCTTTCGTTGTTATACTTAAAAAGCACTACTGAAAATGGTACTTTTTAAAGACTTTCTATACAGTATACAGTTTTTATGTGATTCCGCAAATGTAGGTCGCAAATAATGTAATCGCAAAAATGAGTTCGCAATAGTTGTATCCGCAAAGTTTATCCGCAGATCTCACAATGCCATTTAAATTGATTTGCTAAAAAATAATACCGTATTTATTCTAATAAAGGACAGTCTCAATTAAAAGACCACCCTCTAGAGCCAAAACTAGGAGGCAAACCACGTTTTATTGCATTTTTCACACAAAACCAGAAAAAAAATTGGAGGTTGAAAAATAAAAGGCCATGGCCTTCTATTAAATAAATACGGTAAGCACAAATATAAAAATTAAAAAGCTAGGGACATTTTCATACAAATATTGACATAAGGCAGTCACTACGTCGTATCGGATATTGTCTAAAATATCATTTTTGAAATTAAGGGAATAGGATCGAAAGTTTGAGTGCAAATCTCTGTCCATGATCCAGGATCAGATAAGCTCCTAGACACGGTTTCTTCATCATTCCGGCCAACAATGTGAGGTACTGTTATCCATGCACAAAGATGACATATTAGTTGTTAATTTTTATATTGTCAGATAATTTAAAATCGAAAAGTGCCATAATGGAGCAGGGCTTTTTTTAGAAAGTATACAGTGGGGGAAAGACAGTTATAAGAACAGCATTTAAAAATTCGGCGTATTTTTTTCATCAACCTCCAACCCCTCCCGCTCCCCCAAATTACTTCATCTTTAACATTTCATTATTTTTTAAAGGGGGAGTGTATTTCCTTTCCGTATCTGATCCCGCATGGAAATCGTTTCAATTCAAATTAAACCACATTTATAGGTTGCAGGTTCGAGTCTCTGGGTGTAAACTTTATTTTTTCACATTTTTTCAGTGATTTAGCTGAACTCAGACTAAAAAATACCAATCAATCGATCGGAAACATTTCCATAATGGCTTTTTTGGTCAAAATCATAATAAATTTTCATTTTGAAGGAAAATAAGTCAGCCATAGACCATATACTCTAGCTGTTTAATTATTTTTCTAATAGTGATAGCAATTTAATATACTCAGGCATGCACTAGATACTTGGCGAAAAAAGTTCTATACTGAAAACTTCTTCGATAATTGGGTCGCTTGCAAGTTTTATTTACCAAAGAAAATGTTGATTGAATAAGGTCCCCGCCTATTCAGCATCCTCATCACCACCTACCCCTCCCCAGCATAGATATACATGTGAAATATTTCCTGATTATCTTACTGCATTCGCAAGACTATTAGAATCATTTTGATATCAAACTAGTGAATAAAATGTGAAACAAATAAAGTTCACACCCAGAGAGACTCGAACCTGCAACCTATAAATGTTGTTTAATTTGAAATTAAACGATTTCCATGCGGGACCAGATACGGAGAGGAAATACACTCCCCTTTAATAAAAAAAGTTTATTTTAATTATTTATTTTTTAATACAGTACAGCAATAATACGAAATGATTGTTCAACATTTCCTCCAATTATCTTCTCCTGGTGCAGTGTTCAAACTCATCTTCTGATTCTTCGGGAGCTTCTGGCCTTGTTAATTTTCTGTACTTGATGAGTCCGCCGGTTTTGCTTTGGGGCAGTATTTTGAAAGGGTCTAGGAGGCCAGTTTCCAGTGTTGAATTTGTAGAGCAAGCCCATGATACCCCATTGAAAAGCCCAAGACAAAAATATTTCAAGGTAGCTAGCGTAACCATCAAAGCCTATAGACATCTCTCCAGGCTTGCAGGCAACATATCTGAAAAAAAGATTTAAAATTGTGATCGAAAATTTTTGTAGAATATTTTATATAATACATATATATATATATATATACATATATATATAGTTAAAAGTATCCAACATAAACACGGAGATTTTAGCAACTTATTAGTATTAAATGTTTGTTTGACTTTTTACAGGGTGTTTAATAAATTATGCCTTTTTAAAATGGCTATAACTTTTTTCATAAACCGTTTTTCGAAATTCTCTAAATGCCAAAATGTTCATCTTGACGAGGATTTTCGTTCGGTTTATATTGTCGAATACAACATTTTCGCTTGGTTTTCCCTGTGGTTTGGTCTTGCCGGTCCAGAGGGCATCCACATACCAGACGCCCAAACCACAAAGGGAATCAAGCGAAAATCGTATTTTTGACATTATAAGATGAACATTTTGGCGTCTACAGAATTTTGAAAAACGGTCTATGAAAAAAACTATAGCAATTTTAAAAAGGCAGAATTTCTTGAAACACCCTGTACCTTTGACTTTTTACTGAAATTAATATAGCTCCTAGAATAAGTCAGATTCTTGGGAAAGGTATTCGCTTTCGCTACTAGCGCCATTTTATGAAAAAAAAAATTATAAACAATATTTTTGATTTATATCATTTCTCAAACTTAGTGAAACGTTACTCTCTGAAGCACTTGAAGAATACTGAATCTCAGCACTCAATTAGACCCTACCTCTAACACTAAATAAAACCTCTAGCACTTTGAGAATGTCTTAATATATACTGGCTACCCTTGCCTCAGTCTAAGCAAAAAATAAGCAAAAGAACAACAAAAAACATCAGGAGACAAACGCGAAAAAATCGTACGCTCAGAAGATAGGGCCCGAACTTCTAAGTGATCAAGTCATATATAAAATCTCGAACAAACTTCAAAGAAAAAAATTTAGAACAATATATAAAAAAGGTCTATAAAAATTTGCATGTTGAAGAACTTAAAACCTTCCTATCCATTTTTTATTTTTTACTTATTCAAAGAGCTTACCTGATAGAATCAACAAACGGAATATGCAATTGCGAGTCTGAACAAAACAGATTAAAAGTAAAACTCTGATCCATTATTTATCAAAAACATACCTATTCTCGTAACCAGCGAACCCACAAATATCATCCATAAAAGCATTTTATTGGCATTCCGCATTATCTGCGATCACAGATACAAGTAGAAGTACCCTGAAAAAAACAAAAATTACTTTTAGGAATTTTCACCCAAATATTAGTTATACAAAAATATGCAATTTCAAAACTAAAAATATGAGCCATAAACACAACGCCAAATGATTGCCAACAACTTTACTTGCTTCAAACTCTGCAAATCAACAGATTTGTTGCAGATTTCTCTAATTGATAACAAATCGGATGTGGGTAAACTTGTTTTGCATATTTATTTATTTTTAATAAGTTAATTTTATAAGCCAGTTTTTAGGGAAAACCAATAATATTTGAAAAAAATCTTATGCAAATTGAAGCTTTTATATGACCCTTCTTGCTTATACAGTATACTCTTTAGGTGTTAACTGAATCGCAGCAACAAATTTGTAAACCCAGCACCCGATTTAACTTTTACATAAGCTAACCGAAAAAGAAAAATTTAGTGCTAAATTTTTTCGTTTTTTGGGTGAGGATAATTTTGCGTGCAAAATCATTATTTTAAAGGACCACGGTTTTCGCGCGCAGTGGCATGCGCAAAATTTGAATTGGCGGGGAACACTTCTCTTTCGTCTCAAACTTTATTTTTTAGAGTCGATCGGCATAACTCCAAAGAGAAGTGTGGAATTCAAATTTTGCGCATGCCACTGCGCGCAAAAACTCTGGTCTTTTAAGTAATTTTGAGTGAGCGATTTTGGAACACACCCTCAGTCAAATCAGCTTGTGGGCCTAAGGCCAATTTTTTTTAAAAGTAAAGCCTTGGTCCCCCAAGCTGATTTGACTGAATGGTATGTTCCGAAATTCGGCCATTTGAATTTTTTAAAAATTTATCTTTAACCCTTTTCGTTTATTTTTTTATCAGCTACTTTCTATGAGATCGGTCATCTTATACACACTGATCAAATGTAAGTGACTCGCATTCAAAACCAATAGTTATAAATAAAAAAATGAAAAGCTGTTAAAAATAACTCGAAATTATAATTCTGCGCAAAAAGTTTGTCTTAATTTGGTGAATATCACAATTTTGGATGACGATCTGTAAAAGCTAGATTTTACAAATTAGTTACTGCAATTCAATTTGATCTATATGGTATACAGCTTTAGTTGTAATAAAACAGCAAAAAGTTTTTTATTGACTTTTCCCGCGTTAGTCATCTTGTTGACAAAAGTGGTTAGAAATTACCCGTGCATTACTAGCATTTATTTACATCTAATTTGCTTTCTGTTGATTGGGTGCGAGTGGGTAAAAGACGATATAATGCTTCCTTTATCGATTGCTTTACAATCTTTAGCAGAAGTATTACATCTTTAGCAATATTTTGCATAAATTTGTTTTTGTTAGAAAAATATGTTAGTTTCTAGTCTGCAGCATTAGTTCTTTGAAAGGACCACAGCTATTCATGAGAAAAATTACGACATGAATTCGACATGAATACGCAAGATTTTCATTGTCATCAACAAGTATGGTACTTGAAATTTCTTTAATGCTTCTTAAATTATCTCTATGGGCGATTTTGAAAATTTATGAGCTAACATCGAAGGAAATACTGTAGCCAACATAGTTAAACTGGTTTATTGGATGGAGATTTTTTTTAAGAAATTTTTATCTTCAAAGGATCATGCCTTTTCTTCGTCAAAGCAATTTCAAACTGTATAGATTTTTTTAATCATGCCTTTGTTATTATTGCTGTTACTTTTGTTTGCGTAACTGTAATTTCACTTATTTTTAATGTAAATCTCGGACTCATATTGGATATTTGCAGAAGACGAACTTGCAATTTCAAGCAAAATCGAGCTTGACCACAGTCAAACCTCGATAATCCGCCACCCCAAAAATTTTCTTTAAAAAGGCAAAACCTCGATAAACCGCCACCTTATTTTCAAAAAAGGGTGGCGGTTTATCGAGGTTTTGCTCTTTTAGAGGGGAATTTTTCATAATTCTGAAAACGGTTGGCAAAATCGGAATCCTTACGATATTTGCAACCAGACGGTCAAAACAGAACTAGCAAAAATATTCAGAATGCGGGGTAAAAAGTGTCGGTCCCTAGGCGGGAACGAACTTTTTAGGGTGGCAGATTATCGAGGTTTGACTGTACTTGATGGTACAAAATTTTGAATTTTTTTTATTGCAAAATAATTCAAATATATTATTGACGAAATTTATGTGATCCTATGCAGATTCGAAATTTTAGAAGAGGCATGGTTTTTTTTATTTTGAATAGAAGAAATATAAAAAATTGAGGTTGATATGTTTTTAACATACAGTCAGTTATCGCTTTTGCAAAAATTCGCGATAAGATTCAATTTATAATAACGAGAGTTGAGTGCATCACGAAAAATATTCAAAAAGACAAGACCAATACACTCGACTCCTGATATAATATCCTCGCCTAAATTGTAATCCCGTCGGCTAAATTGAACCCGGCTTTTAAAGTGTTAGTGGTTTTAATGGCCAAACCATTGTCTTTAGCAAAAAACCGGTGAAATCAGAATACTTGCGATATTCGCAACTAAACTGACGATCACATTGATCAAAAAACATTTTTAAAAACAAGGTAAAAAAAAACCGCCCGACCACAGTGGGAACGAACTTGAGGTGTGGCACTATATCGAGAGTCAACTGTGTCAAATAGTCATTTTTACGGGGACTAAAATTAACATGCACTTTTTAACAGGACGCAAAAACACTTGGACAAAATAAATAATGAGTTACTTTTAAAGGGGGGGGGAAGCCATTTAGGTTTGAAAAAGTGGCTTCCATGGTGCAGTGCGTAAGCGCTCGCGTTTTTTGGCCCAAAATGGTGTTTTTTTGGTGTCTTGTCTGGCCAGTTTAGAGATAATTAGACTTTTTTGACGCCAGATTCGGAATCAGCGATCCAAATTACCTCTAAACTGCCCAAACAAGCCAAAAATAGTGTGCAACTACGTGGGATTGAACCTGCAACACCAAAAAAACACCATTTTGGGCCAAAAAACGCGAGCACTTACGCACTGTGCCATGGAAGCCACTTTTCAAACCTTCCCCCCCCCCCCTTAATCTGAAATATAATCTTTTAGATAAAAAAAGATAAAGTTTGAAACCTGAATTTAGCTAACAATAGTCAATACTGCCTGAGTCATTTTAAGCTATCTCTCTTGATAAGATTTAAAGTTCAGAGTGGACAATAATATACCCGCTCTGGTAGAAAAATTACCCGTTTTGGCAGAAAAATTGGCTTGTTTTTAAATTTCGTTATTAACAAAAAGCACTTATTGAATAAAATGTAACACTAACGCCAATTTTACTGCATCAATCAGTCATGAATGATAAAACGTAAAAACAGGCCATTTTTCTACAATGCGGGCTACTTTCTGCCGAAACGGCTATTTTTGTGATTTTCGCTAAATAAAATAACGAATTTAAGTACTTATTTCTGTAGCCTTTCATTTTTTTTTGAAAAAATCAATCAATCCAATTATAGGCGTTCCTCTTATTTGTAAAACCTGGGTATATTATTAATACGATGAGTGCCTGGATTAATGCCTATGCTTGTAAGCACTACAACCTTAATTGTCCTTACCGACCAGCTACTCAAAAACCATCTGGTCGACCCATGCCTATTCCTCATCCTGGAACGCCTCCTCAAATTCCGTCAGATCCCTACTCTTATTCTTGGCAGGACACTATTACTCTGGGAACTATTCTTCAAGTATTAATTGTGATCCTTCTGGCAGCTATCTTCTTGTGCCTAGTGATCAACTGGATCAAAAACAATGGAATGCCTTTCAGATATCAACAGCACCGAGAAGAAGCGGATGTCTCTTTGTGGAAAAAGGAAGATCCATAAGTTCTGTTAGTTAAATTTATGTAGTACTGTTGATTGGGCTTTTTGATTTTTGCAACTGTATAAACTAGCTGTGAATGGCTTAAACTGAAAATTCTAGTAAGGACAGTCGACCTAGGTTCAAATGTAAAATTTTTAGTTTAAAAATGACTTTTCCTAAACTTTATCTTTGATTTATCTGAAAAAATACCTCTTTAAAAAAATTACAAAAAATTATTAAAATTTTGAAAGCTAGAATTTTTTTTGCCAATATTTGCAAATATTTGCCGAGTATAGCAAACAACTTTAACGCAAATTGAATTGTCGCAAAGTGATTTGGCGCACTCTTCTCATGCCCAAAAATTTTTGTTTTACATTTCAACAAGAACTAGCATACTTCATGCGAAACGGCTTAACCTAAAATTTAAAAAATAGCAACTGTGTTGCTGTTCAACACGTGAAAATTCTCTTTTTATTAGAATAATAGAGCCTTAAAAATTGCCTAATAAATTTCTAAAAGCTTTGAATATCGAAAATGTATTTGAATATAACCGCGACCTCGCACCGAAATTGTAAAAATTCTATAAAAGCGATTTTCACCATGTGGAATAAATTCTGCGGACCTTGCGGAGAAACTCGTACCGGCGAAAATGTGGTGCTATTAGGGAAAGGCTCCACTTTTATCCATTGCCTTGTAAATTGTCTCTTTTCACAAAAAATTGTCTTTATTCTTCGTAAATCAAAGAATGTTGCTTGTTAAGACGGAAAGGCACGACCGCACCGTAGCCTATCAAAGAATCTTAGATATAAAGCTGCCATAAACAAATAAAATAGTTGTGACAATAAATTGCGGTGAAAGTTTAAAAATTCAAATAAAATCAATTCTTCGAATGGGAATCGAACCTGTGACATGAAAAAATAGCGGTCGGAACAGTTACCACTGCATCATGCGACCACATAGCATTGGTGAACTTTTTAATAGATTCTTGTTAAGCTTGAAAGTGGAATATCTTGGCATAGACGCCTGGATAAGAAACTCTAAAAGTGAGTGATTGACAAGCTGGATCTTTTGGTATGAAAAGCTTTTTGATCGGCTACTGTGCAGTCGTGCTTTTCCCATATAAGTTCCAATGGTTTTTAGATCGCTTTTATTATCCTTTAGTCCCAAAAGCTCAAACTAAACACCAAATTTTTTTTTATTTAGAAGTAATTCTTCACTGATAATGTTTCAAATGCCTACTTATCAATTACCCCCTCTCTTATACTCCCTAGCCCCTCTCAATTTTCGACAAAGATTGCACAGTTTTGCTCTACTTGGAAACTCGATCAATTTTAATAGTACTGATTTGGAACTGAAAATTTTGATGTTGTTTAAGCACAAGTGTAAGTCTGGCTACGAAATCAACTGGTCAGTAGCTTACGAATCACCAAAAAAGTAGTATGAAGCCAAGAAAAAACAGCTTTTCTGCAAAAAAATGAGAAGGCAAGAACCATGATCTGGACCTGCGACTATTTATTCAGTACCGACAATTACTCCCTTCATTAAAAAATTGATTTCGTGTCTGATTTTTTCGATTTCTATAATGGCTTTTATCACAATTGTAAGTGTAAATGTAAATGTAAATTTAAGGGGTGTTCACAATACCAAATACATTTACACTTATGCCTTCACAATACGAATGTAAAATGAAATTTTTTGACTTATCCTTACTTTTATTTACAAAAGTCAGTTTTTTCAACCTAAATACCAATTTTTTAAGTTTTATAACTGGCATTCAACTCCTCGTAATCAATAAAGCACTTTTAGTATTCTCTGGAGATACTTGCGATTTATTTTCATTTACATTAACATTCGTATTGTGATGGGTAAGTGTAAATGTAATTTAAGTGGTGTTCACAATACCAAAAGCCTGTGAAATAAATAAAAAATCTAAATTATTTGAAAACTCAAATAAAAGATACTGGCTACATTTTCCGACTTTTGGGAGGAACCTTATTAGAAGATATACGTAAATATTGCTGTTTGACATTTTCATCCTAAGTTTTGTTGTGCCTAATTTTGCCAATTTCGTTTTCATTGTCATGTCAGCCGCAAGGCCATTTTCTTACTTGAAATAAAATAGAAAATTTTTACTTTTTGACTATGGATAACACAAGTGCAAAATAAAACAATTACTTAAGTACTAACACAAATACATTTACACGAGTACGGATTTTTTGGCTGAACCGCACTGTACCCCTCCCACACGAGTGCACTGTACCCCTCCCAGTCAAAAAATTGGTTTTTCTTGATACTGACCATTCTTTATAGACTGAATTTAATGCGTAATTAGTATAAATCATTAGATAAGTATATAAACACATACCATAAATAACATAAATAAATTTTGTACGAATTATGTGTGAAATTAAGTCCGTAAAAAATGGTCAAATGTCAAGAAAAACCTATTTTTTGACTGGTAGGGTACAGTGCACTTGAGTGGGAAATGTACAGTTCATTTGCTCCGATTTTTCAATAAGGTTTCTAACTAAACTTCAGCTAAAATGAATACTAGGAAATTCGGCCCTATTCAAGGATGGGTACCGATTTTTGAGCTTGGCCACCGTGTTTTTTTTGTGAGATTGTCGCACATTAACAGACATTTTGAAAAAATTCAACCATCAATTAGTCGAGCTCAACGTTGCTTGACATTGCATGATAGGACAAGACAAAAGACTATTATCGCACTATAACATGTTAATTTTGTCTCGAATAATACATAAAATAAGAAATTTCGGCGCTAGTATAGACTAACCCCCCCCCCATAAATCGAACCTTATAAAAATAGCTGTAACTACCCTGTCAAACAGCAAATTTAGGCTTAGCCTTTAGGCTCGGGGTAGGCCAGCGTACGGAAGTTGTTACTGATAAATTCCTCACGCATTTTTTCAGGGTGTGAGACATATATTTGGTACTTTTTACTTGAGTTTTAAAAGGCGTAAGTTTTTGGCGGAGGGGGTATCCTATACTAGGGTCGTATTCGAATGAAAATGAAAAAGTGTTCAGAGTAGTCTTAGCTCTCCCGCTTTTTCTTAAGTTCGTCATGTTAGGGTGGTGTTATATCGGGTCGTGTTGTATCCAGTTCGACTGTATGCTATGATGTGGACAATCCAATGGATCAGGAGAAAAACCTGAAACTGATGCGACCACCATTATTTATTCTAAAAATAGTCGATTGTGACGATAATTTAAAGCTTAGCAGATTTGCTGACTTTGAAGCAGATACAAAGTGCTGCCTTTTTGCACTTTCACGGCCTCAGCACATTCATATACAGTCGAGTCTCGGTTAGTGATCACCCTAGGACCGATTTAAGTGATCACTATAAGGAGGTGAGCACTATATAGGGGTCTATTTTCAGTATATTTTCTTTTAAGCGATCCAAACTAAGCCGAGTCAAGTGATCACTATAGTGGTGGTGATAACTATATCGACGTTTGACTGTATGTAAAAGTCCAAGTGCAGCCCCCCTAAGAATATGATTTCTCTAGCCGTATAACAGAGTGTGCATGCTCATAAAACCATAATTCCTTGCAATGTGGAGTGTGCTGGTATTTCTACGAAAAAAAAATTGACAAAATAAAGCGCAACCCCTCTAACTCATACCCTTCGATTTTAATACTTTTTGGAGGGCGGGGGAGTGCACTTGGTATGCTGTCATTCAAATACTTTCCCTTGCACTTTGCACCCTGTATTCCATTAGAAGTTCATTGAGTTTCGAAAACCGAATTTTTTGTAGAACAATTTGCTTTTCAGTAAAATCTTGCTATCAAACTTTTCCTTATTTACCTATACCTAGACTGTAGACGAAACTTTATTTCAACCATACTTTACAAAGTTTAATTTCGCCATAAGCTAAGATTGCGATTCTCAGTAGATTTGTTGGTAACAGCTAAAACTCTATCTGAAGACTTGCTTCTTTTCATAGCGGCATTTGTGGTTGCTAATGGAACATCTCTTCTCACCTTAAGATCACCTACAGCTGCAGCAGGGTTTTCTTTAGTGCAAGACTTCTGGTGAATCCGGAGACGTTCTGGTGCAAAAGTCCTTCCACAATTTTCGCACTTTAAAAGCTGTGCCATGGCAGCCTGCAAAACTGTTTTAAAGCTTTATATGTCATTCAAGTAATTTATACCTCATAAGCAGCGTTATTCGTGGCTTCATAGTCAATTTTTCCACCTAAAATGATCATTTTACCGGTTACCGGATAAGGGAACAGTTGCATTAGTACTGCGATTGGTCCATTTTTCCGGATTAAAATTATTCTGCCTCCAGAAAAGAATCTCAATCCCATGCCCCCTTGAAGCCATGTACGCCTCCCGACTTATGAGGTCAAAGGAAGAGACTCAGCCGAGCTAGACTGTTGATCAATGTTAACAAGACTTTTCTTGCCAAGATTCAGTGCCGAAAAATGGTTAAATATTTATATCTAAGCCTTTATATCAGATCCCGATAACCAGTGTTGCGATTCGCTCCGCTCCGGCTCCGAGCCGGAGCCAGATCCGGAGCGAAAAATTTCGCCTCCCGAAGCTGGGAGCCAGATCCGGAGCGGAAAGTATATATCGACGCAGCCGCAGCCAGGTCCAAAGCGGAAAATTGGATTCTCGGAGCCATTTTGGAGCCAGTTTTTTGTTGATTTAGTTGCCCGAAGAGTTTGGATATAAATCCACTGTCAGAAATTTGTCTTGTGACGAAAAAGCTTCACGTGTGGATTTTTTTTTATAAAATTACACCCAAGTTAGCGTTTGTCTCGCGACAGGAATCCTGATGTTACTTTTGCTATGCCATGTGTTTTTGCCTATCATTCTTCCATCCATTCTTCACCCTCTACTCCTCTACTTCAGAGGGCTACATTCGTGAGAAAGTGCTGCTGACGCTGGCCGAAAATTTAATTGATTTGAGAGGGTTTGTGTGTTTGTTATCGTGCAATAAATAAAAAACGTAAAACGCGAAAAATTTGCCCCGACGGAGCCGGGAGCCAGATTCGGAGCGGGAAATTTCGAAATGGCAGCACTCCCAATAACCAAAGCTATCCTACAGGCTGCATGAGTTCGGCAAAATAACTCTGAAAAATTGTCGAATCAAAAAAGTATTCATTTCTTCATAAGGGCGGCAAACGCAATTGTAAGGCATTTAGCCTTATTTTCCGAATTGAACAAAGAAGCATTTAATAGTCATTTTAGGTGAAGGGGCTTGGAGTTAAACACATAATAAGACAAAAATAACTTAACACTGGAACGGCGGATTGTAGCAAATGGTGCGTCTTGTGTAGAATTTCAAGGAGAACACGATAGTGAAAGAAAAATTGGAAAAAAGTTTCTTCTAGGGGTATGGTGCCCCTCTGAACCAGCCGAGTCAATATTTTTGCTCATGCAACTTCAATTGGGCAGATTTTATCAAACTATATTATTGGTTTAAACGATTCATATCTTGAAAGAAGGCGCAGATTACGGGCTTTCTAATACAGTATCGTTGAAGTATTAAGGACAGCTATATGTAAAAATTTTAGTTCATAGAAATAATCGTGTCAATTTCCGAAAACGTCGTTGATACTTGAGAGCGCAACAAAACGTGTGATAACGTCATTTTTTCAGCTATCAATGCATACCATTCGACAGAGCAAGAAAAACTGCACCAGAAAAAATTTGAAGTAGGGTTAAAAGAGGCTTTGGGAGTGTTTAGCGAGACTCTCAAAAAAAATGTTTTAAATCAATTTTGACGTAAAAGACGTATTCCGCTAGAGGAACCGCAATTTTAAACACCGGATTCGTAATCACCATGGTTGATTCGCTTATCAAACTGCCATCAAACATGGAAACTCGCTGTCAAATTTCAGATTCCGCTCAAGACAAAAAATATTCAAATTCAAATTTTTTTGAAATTCAAATGATTTTTGTTTATTCTAATACAGGGCTCCCAAGTTGGCTCATTTATCAGCCATTTGCTGATTTCGTGTTCTCGATGCTGATTATTATTTTTTTGGCTGATTTCGGCTAATTTTGGCTGAATTTGGCTGATTTTGACTGACTCAATGAAGAATTGGTGAAACGACTAACAATTTTTGGGTAAAATTGCTAAATTCCCGCCCTTTCTATTGAAAAATTTATGCTATAGTGTTGTATATTGGAATTTAGTATTGTTTGTTGTTTTTATCCCGAATAAAGTAATTTTGTAACAATTGGTACTTATCCCGTTTAACCCATCCAACCCCCTTCTCACTCCCAAATTCTCGAAAAGTGACCCGAAAACACATCCGGAGCTTATTTTTTCTGGACAACACATGCAAGAAGCATATTTAAACACTTTCTGAATAAGAAGATTAAATTTTGTCAAAAAAATAGCCCCCACTATTCGCGGCACTATTTTTTTTAAGGTATTATTGACCAAATTTTAGCCTTTTTCGAGTCAAATTAAAGTAAAAATAATATTATTTGAACAGGCTTTACTTTATGGTCTATCGCATAAGGAAATCTGGTTTGCATGTGTTTTTATGCAACCAGAGTCACTTTCGAGTGATTTGTGTGTAAGGTATGTGGGTGTGCGCATCTCAACCCTAGTAACCAAGCCCTCGAAGGAGGCTTGGTTGGCGATTAAACCGCATAAGTACCTAACAATATGTGTGGCTGATTTTTGGCTGATTTTTGGTAATTTTGGCTGTTTTTTGACCCCAATGCTGATTTTTTAAAATTCACGGCTGATTTTTGGATCATCCTACTTGGGAGCCCTGTTCTAATAGAACACCATGGTGCTCTATTTCTCAACCCCTGTCAGACACAAAATGGCATTTTCTCAAAAATTGCATTCATGACTCATTACTCTCACTCTACGTATCCAGCATTTTTGTTGCCTCTCTAAGTCGATTTTTGAGAAATTTATCGAGTTGCCACCTTTTGCCACCTCTAACATTTTTAAAATAAGCGGATGTTAGACAATACAATAGTGAAGGTCAACGGCTTATCAAAGCAAACTGTATGAAGTTGCATGGGTTGGTGCTCTATTAAAGACTGGTGTTTAAATAGAGACTTGTGCTCTGTTAGAATAAATACGGTAAAAATAATTTTCGACGGACGAGGGTGAGTAGTAGGCAGGTTTTTGTTGACAAATACGGAATTAAGGACAGGGTTTTTGTGAAAGGGTCTTTTTTAGAGAAAGGGGATATAAAACAATATCATCAAATTTTTACTTTAATAGTCAGGTTTTGATGAGATTTATATTGAGTCATACAAAAGTAAAAACCAATTTTCGGAAACAAATAGTTTGACCTACCAACTCTTATAATTTCTGGTTCAACTGGCTCTGGCCTTCTTTGACTTTTAGGCAGCTTTTGGTTGGCTATCTTCCATTTTCCAAGCACTGAGGCTGATGTATACTAATGCTTTTAGAGCCATATTGCCGACCACAAATATAGCAATAAACTGTAGGAGCTTGAGTTCTTGCTCGGGGTGGCCAGGATTAGATGCTCCTAAAATGCAAATATTATTCAAAAGAACACATTTTGAAAAATTTCTCACCATTTACGCAAATTAGTTGCTTTGACTCGAGATTGCGCAACAAAAATATGTTTCTGCTAAATAAATAGGCCCTATTCAAGCATCTTTTCTCTTATTTTGTTGAGGCACAATTAAATTATCATGTGGGTAAGCTGAAATGATTAGCAAATAGAAAAAAGAACGACAAGTATTGAGAGAAAAAACTAGAGTGGCCAAATAAAACAAAAATAAAGAGTTTTATGCATGCAGCCTATGGCGCGTTTACAATTCATTACCCCCCAAAAGCAATAAATTTTATTTTTGTTGTTAAAAATGCTTTTAGTTCGATTAACTCTATGCTGTTAACAAAAAAAACATGTGTGGGCAGCTCTTCTACTGTTGAAATTTAAAAAAAAATTTCAATAGACAAGTATATCATATACTTTTGCCTAGGCTTAACTGAGCGAACAAGACATAACAAAAAAAAAACTAAATTTATTTGTTCTCTAGTCAAAACAAGGTTACCTTGGAAACCTTTTTTAGCTGTTTTCTGGTTCGCAAATCTTTTTATTTCTTTCGATATTGTATTTTCGTGCAAACTAATATACAGGGTAGAATGAAAAAAAATACTAGAGATAGAAAAACGACAACCAGCATCATTCCGTGACGGAATTATTCACCTAGATTGAACCAGGACCGGGACCAGGATTTTGTGAACCCACTGAGCGGGAAATTGTACGAGATCACGGTTAAATGGCCGGGATTTCAGTTGGCTTAATTTGAGCTGCAACGTAAAAAACTTTCGAACTTGTTCAAGAATTTTTTTAGCAAAAAAGCAGCAATTAAATTCGCAAGTATTTTTTTTGAATACATAACCGCTGCCACAGATAAAATAGCTCTTTAAATAACATTAACTTTCAAATCTGACCATGCTGCTTGGTACCAAGCAGCTTTTTCCTAATTTCATTCGTCAATCTAGTTCTGGAAAATTTCGGAGAATTTAGATTTTACCAGTTCTTTTTAGAAAGCTAAAATTTGACGGTACAGTCAATGTTTGATTTGACGTGACCCTGGATTTAACGATACCTTTACCCGATCCAAATTCTATCATCAAATCAAAGGTTGACTGTATATATGAAAGCAGAGTCTTATTGGCAAAAGTTTTAAGGTTTGCATAAAATTTTTGTTGAAAATTTCCGTTCCTATCTCTGAAAAATACGGACATTTTTTTTATCGAAATGATTGACTTTTATTCTTTTTACGAAACATATCTCAATTTCTGGTGTACAAATTTTGGTGCGTGTGCGTTTGGCCACTTTGTGACATTTTTGAATTCGCGCCTTTTTTATTTTTTAAACACCTTCTGCTCGATCGATATGTGTACCAAGTTATTGTCTTTGTGCTTACTCCACATGAATATTTAATTCTTTTCTTAGATCTTTGCTTAGATGAAGCGTTTGCTTGGAATAACTTGGTCCTCTTCAAAAAACTGCAGGAGCTAAAAAAAACTTTCCGCTACAAATTCGGCCCGATTCAAAAGTCGATTTTTTGGCTGAAAAGTGTCGACCGCCACCATAAATATTTATAAGGCATATTTCGGCATGTTAAAACGTTCAAAAAGATCAATTTTGCGTTTTGGGTGAAGACCATATAACAAAATTAAGCGCGAAAAAGTCTAGTCTGCGGTCTTCACAATTTTTATGCTACATAATTCAGCTGTTTATGGAAGGTTTTAGAGTGGTTACCTAGCATTTGGGCGTTGATAATGCGCTGATACCTTTTGAATGAGGCGTCACAATAAAAACCACCTTGAAATAACAGAACATATGGATAATTTGGCGCTACTGTAATACAGCCTACAAACCCCACGCCCCCAAAAAAACCCTCCTGTAATATACACCCCTTCCCCAATAATTTTTAGGCTAGGAATTAGACCTAGCTTCTAGGCTTAGGCTTAGGGTCGTAGCATTAGGCTCAGGGATAACACGTAATAATTTTACTACTTTTCCAAAGAAAGTATGATTTTCGGGATACCTGAAAATTATTGGGGGGGGGGGGTATATTACAGTAGCTTTGGGGGGGGGATGGTATATGACAGTAGCGTCGATAATTTTATTAGCAAAATTAACGCACAGCACACCACAACAAATGAACATAAGGAAATATGCAACAAGTGAACTTTGTTTCCGCTGTATTCTTGATTCCGGTATTTATTTAGACAGACAAGATCAATGCGACTCCCACTTTGGTGGCAGGCTTGTGAAAAATAATGATTACATTTTTTTTCTATATTAAAAATTTGTGTTAATTTAGAGAACCCTGATGTAAAGACACATAGAAAAATATGTTAATCAAATCCGTGCTGATCATATTGGTGTTGATCAAATTGATGCCAACTTTAAAAATCTTTTAAATAGACTCTACTGCAACGCAAGTACTTTTTCCGTTTTAGATACAAGGTGAGTTCAGAATTTTTTTTCTTCAAGTTTCTTTAAAAAGTGCTGTCAGTGTAGAAAACCAGTGGTTTTAATTTTTGAAATTATCATGACAATATATGTAAAAAACGTAATATATCAAGAAATCAGTCTTGCTTACAATACTTTTTGGGAGCTACTTCGATATACCCCCTCCCCCCAAATCAACTTTTTTCAAAATGTTTCCAAACCCTATATCGACCTAAAATGGCTCAGTAGTTCAAAAAAAGCATTATTTGCGTTTACCCCTGCGCCCCCGAAGGGGGCGCAGGGGGCTTGGTTGGTTAGAGATGCGCGCACGCACTTACCTTAGACATAATTCCGAGCAAGACTCTTGATCAAAAATGCATTTAGAGACTCTTTTTGCCTAGATCCAGATTTATTTCACATCAGATTCGTGTTCAGCGTAGTCGATTTGCTCGAAAACTGATCTTACTACAAATACAGGGTGGCCCAAAAAAACCTGAAAAAATCCGAAAAATTTTGTCAAGGGCTTCCGCGCACTGTCTGATACACAGATTTTCTTGCGTAAGCAAGGATGTTTAAATAACGGTTGTGAGTCCGGTACCGAGTCCTCTCATTCTGCCGTAGTCTTAGGTCTAGCTCTCGTAGCATGAGATTAACGCGGCTTGCTGCACAGGGTTAACTCACTAAGTGGTTTCTTCCCACATGTTGCTTGCCTTGAAGCTGACTTATGACTAAGACTGCAACGGTCCATCTTTGTTACACCAAATTCAATATAAAGAATAGAGACACGATAAAAAAAAATAAGTGAATGCGACACGCAAAATTTCAATGACTGAACTGTCTAATTTAACTGTTCAAAAAGTCTGAATTTGAACGGCAAATTCGGACATATTTTTTTTGAAATTTTGCTGTGATTTTTCGAAATGTTTTTGCACTAGCACGTAGCTCTTTGATCTCGGCTTTTGAACAAGCTACAAACACTGCTGAATAATGTTAGTAATATATAAATTCAAAAGTCTTAAACAAAACAGTGTGATTATGAAAATTTTCATTTTTGGGGCACCCTGTAGATCAGCGTCAAATTTCGAATTCCTGTCGAGACAAAAAATATTTAAAATATTGAATTTTTGAAAGCTCAAATACTTTTTGTCTCGATAGGAATTCGAAATTTGAGATCAGTTTTCTTAAAGGGCCTGACCTCTTCCTACTCGGTGGTCCCCCGCCAATTCAAAAATTTTCCCTTCATCATTGGACTTCTGTATTAATCTGTATAATTCTGTATAATATTTGTTTGCGAACAGACAGATAAAATCGAATGTCGAGACTCGATTAACACCGAGCCGCCATTGCCTTGGTCCCCCCTGTAGATTTTTAAAAATACATTTGCTTATAATTTACCTTTGGTATTGTGACACCCTCATAAGTTCGATTAGTATTCGACACTATTTTATACACATTTAAAAAAAAGTGTCGGGCCTAGCTGGGGATCGAACTTTGGGGTTTCATTTTATTGAAACTTGACCTTGGAAAATATGTTTTGAAAATCCACGGAGGGGAGGCGGACCAGGCAATTTTGGTCTATTTTGACATGTTCATCAAGTCTCCGGATTCAATTTTTCTGTTTTTTTCTCATTAGAAAAATATTGAAATTCTATCGACAATGCTCTACAAGATGGCATTAGCAGAATTTTTGAATTGAATCGTACAGTTAGATCGGTTTTCTTGTAAGTAGTGTAGTGTAAAGCAGCGTCGTATCGTCAACATTGTTAGTAGGTTCGATTCCAGTGCCGGTTTGCTTTTTTAAAGGGCCTGACCTCTTCCTACTCGGTGGTCCCCGCCAATTCAAAAATTTTCCCTTCATCATTGGACTCTGTACGGATTTTTCCGCTAGTTTCTAACAAAACTAAGCCTAAAATTTGATTTCAGGCCTAGTTTTGTTAGAAACGTGGCGGAAAAATACGTACAGAAGTCCAATGATCGAGGAAAATTTTTGAATGGCGGGGACCACGAGTAGGAGAGAGGTCAGGCCCTTTAAGATCAGTTTCCAAGCAATCGACTACGCTGAACACAATCTGATGTGAAATTTCGAAATTGTCAGTTTACACTGCAGTGAAGGCAAACTACAGTGACCTATCTTACAGAAGCCATAACTTTGCGAGGAATTCGAACGAGCAACCCTTACGAATCTGATTTAGCATCCGCAAACAGCTATCTCATTGGATTTAGCTTAAGTACCACTAGTACGATTTTACGAGTACGATTACCCCAATTCATTGCAATGAAGAGTTGTTGGTCTTTGGCCTCGAAGCGGCCAAATATCTTTGGTATTGACGGTGCAAAAGGTGTGAAAGAGATTAAAATGAAAAAGGTTGGCTTAGAGAAAAATACTCTTTGGACATAAGACGTTTGTCCAATTTTGGATAAAAGTGACAAACGTCTACGCACCATACTTTACGGTTTAAATGCAAACCGCAAATTTTGAAAAACCGCATCGCAAAAACGCCCGCAACCTGTTTGCAACACTAATTTTTCGTGAATTTCCAAATCTAGTTTAATCAATAAAAATGCACAAAACTTTTTTGTGCATTTTATTTTACGGCTGCATTTTTTAGATACTGATCTTTTTCGATTTGCACATACTCTTTTGGTCAGGCGCGTTTACGTTGTCCTACTCAACAACTATGACAGTACCAGTATATTCATTACTCTGGACAGATGCTTTGCCATCAAGTTTCCATTCCAATACAATGACAGAAAAAGAACTTGGCTTTTTAGAAGTAGTTGCTTAGTGATTTTCTTTGTTTACTTGTCTAGCTTTTATTTTTCCAGCTAGAACTACCGCTAGATTTACCTGCAGGTTGGCCCATGTTTTATGTTAGCGCATACACCTAATTTAATAGTTTAGTGAAATACTGTGAAAATGTATCTTGCTTACTCAACAAATACAATGGAAAGTACCACTTGCAGTTAAAATTATTTATTGGTTTGCTTAATCTGTGTGCACTTGCTACTTTTTTTTTCCTCTGCAAAAGCAACAGCTAAATAACATTGTGAGCTGGAATAAATTAAAAATATTATAGATAGAAAATTACCACTGCAAAAGTTTGAAGAATTTGGAGTCGATCTTAAGATTTTTGGATACTAGGCAAACATCTAAAAAGCAAAATCGTACTAGTGGTACTTAAGCTAAATTCACAATGAGAAGGCTGTTCGCGGATGCTTAAACAGATTCGTCACACAGAAATGGCCATAATTTTTTTTAATTTTTAAAATAGTTTCTGTTGGTACCATTTATAGCTAAGATTCAGGGCTACCAGCAAAGCTATTAATAAGCAGATGCTGTTGAACAAAAATGAGTTAAAAAGAAAAGAATTCGCCAAGCATCCGCACTCAAATTTGAATCAGATATTTGGCGATTCTTAAAATTTTACCTGAGTTTTGGAAGCCATTTTCACGCATTCAATATCTCATTTGATAGCCCTAAACCTCAACTATCTATTTCTCTAACTGGCGCCCCGGTTTAAAATTTATGTTATTATTTACTGCTTGAGCTGTCTAAAAATACCTGCGTGTGATTTCAAAATCTAACAGGCACTTTTTACACAGCTCAAACAGTAAATTAAAACACGAGTTTTGAACCACTTAAAGTTTGAAAAAATTGCAGGCTTCTATTGCCGCCCCGGGCGGCAATTGGAGGAAAATACAGTATATGCTGTAAGAAGCTATATAAGGAACTAAAAAAATAAAAAACTACACCAACTGAATAATTTTGGGAAAACAGTAAAAAAGCGAAGATTCTGTTTCGCAGATACTTAGTGAGTAGTCTGTTTCAGCATCCAAAAAAACTCCTCATTGTGAATGCACCTTTAAACAAATAAACTTATTTGAACAAGTTTGCAAAACATATGCACTGTGGTGAAAAAATCATAAAATTGAGGGGATGGTGTTGCATGGTTGTTTCTGACAGATAATATAATACAGTCCACTCTCGATACAGTGTAGTGCGCGGGGACTGGAAAAATATACACTATATCGAGAGTTACACTATATCGAGAGTATACTATATCTAAGGTTTCCCAACAAAAAAGTCAATGTTGTACACTATATCGATAGTTTTCGCCTTAATGACCTGAAACCCAAATCAAAAAGATATTTTATTCGACAAAAATAATAATGGTACCATGTGAGAAATGAATCAACGGTTAGACGAGAAGTAACTGGTCATTTTTGATGTACATTTATGCTTGTTCACGTTGTTCGAGTTAGTGTTTAGAGTTCGAGTTCGGGTAAGAGTGTTCATGTACTCAAAAAATCCGAACTCTAACTCTAACTCGAAGGTGTTCACGTACATCGAGTTAGAGTTCGAGGTCGCGCTTGAAAGTGCTTATGTATATAGCTCAGATGGCTCAGAATTTCGCCCCTGAGCGGTCAAAATCCACTAAAAGTTAGTTTTCAGGCCGTTTACTACAAGGGAATCCGAGTTATATGCATCATCACCTTCAAATTCGACCTCGAACTCGAGGTACGTCAACACCCTCGAGTTAGAGTTCGAGTTCGGATCAGAGGTGTTCACGTAATCAAAAACCCGAACTCTAACTCGAACTCTGACTCTAACTCGAAACAACGTAAACAAGCCATTACATTATCATGTTGTTTTTCGCTCTCTTCGTAAAAATATTCTTCTGATGCATCGGCAAAACTAAGCACGCATGATCATCAGAATGTTGTTTTATATAATGACTGGCAAAATCAAACGCTCTATAAGCTTTCAACCGTCTCTTAATTGTTTCACCTTCACTGCCCTTCACTACATTTCTTTTCGTTCTTTAACCTCGGCAAAAAAATCCAAGAATTCAATTGTAGCTCATCGTACCCTTTATTAATGAATTTGGCGCTTTTATTTATTACTGATTTCTTCTAGTTCAAAGTAATCAAACTCACTCTTTTTCAGTACTTATTGCTCAATTTGCAAAAAACGGATAAATTTACATTTTAGAGACAGCAATTTCAATAAAATTGGAAAATATACACTTTATCGAGAGCTGTTTTCTTTGTCGGACCGCAAAAAATATACACTATATCGAGAGTTTCACTGTATCGAGAGTGCACTATATCGAAGGTATGGCTCCTTATGTTTTTAAATTAACCAACCAAGTCGTAAAAAAACATACACTGTATCGAGAGTTACACTATATCAAGAGTGCACTATATCGAGAGTAGACTGTATAGACAAGCATAGAACTAGAGAACCTCTGTGTCTTTTGACTTTTAGACTTGAAATAAAAGTTGTAAAACATATAAGAGAATAATGAAATAGATAGAAATTGACAAGCCAATATTATAATTGTTTCGCACTGTTCAAATAAAATAAGTAGTTTGTTGAGGTCATTTTGCCTAAAATATTTATATTTTGTAAAAAGGCATAAAAAATGAGCGGACAACTTGCAAGACTAGAAATTTTTTTCTAATCGCAGCGCAGTGGATAAGCTCGCGTTTTTTTAACCAATCGAAAATGTACCGAAAGACCCCGAAAAGACGGGATTGAACATACTTTTGTAGTCGAGCAGTCAAAATTCACTCTTTTCGTTAAATGTACTTTTCAAAAAAATTCATATCTTTACGCTTTTTTGTTCAGCTTAATGATCAAAACTGGGTAGAATACGCTTATATAAGGTGGTTTAGGTTTAATTTACCTATACCCCCACACTCAATTAACCTTGACCTCTACCAATAAATCAGCTTGGGAGACCAAGTTTAAAAATTTCGATTTGAAATTTTTCATTTTAAAATCTCAAAAAACAGGTCTCTAACCAATAAATTTGATCTTTTGATTATTTTTATGTAAAAAAAATTATTGCTAGTAAAAAGTGGAAAAAAATTGCCTTGGTCCCTCAAGCTGATTTGCTGGTGGGGTCAAGGCTAGTTGAGTGGTGGGGGTAAAGCTAAAGTGCTCTGGTGGTTTACTATGGTCTCTAAAGCAAGAATTCAAATTTTGGCCAGAAAAAATTCCGAAAATGTTCAAAACACGTTTTCTGCATATTAAAAGTACTATATTTACAAAAACATAATTTCGGGGTGTTACGAGAGCTCTCCGAATGACCTACTCGGGCCTGATAAAGTGATTGTTATTTTAAAAAGTTCGAAAAATTTTATAGCCGCATTTTGAAAAAGCTGTTTAGAACAATTTCTAAATTCGATTAACTCAATAACAATTTCTAAATCTATCTATTGTGTAAAAATTCTGGTTAACAAGATAAAATCTCAAACTGCAAAGAAGTTATATTTTAAAAACTCATTTCATACTTTGTATTAGTGTTGACTAAACTAGATATTTTGTCAATGAGTACAAAATCTAGGCATTAAAAATTAGGAGAGCTTCTTTCAGATATTTGACTAATCACCAATTTATGAAGCGTTTTCTTATATACCATACAAACAAAGACTTTGAATAATCAGAACACGAATAAGAGCTCACCAAACTACGACCTACTTTTTGTCAATACAAAAATTTTCTGCCAAATGGCTACGAATCTCTGTTTACTGTAGATTTTATATTATTTCAACTTTTAAGCAAAATAATTTCACATACAGCCAATATTATTCAACGCAAAGATATCAGCTAAAGTACACTATACCGCTTAGCTCAGAAACACCTAAAATCGTCCTTCTTGACTTTTTAGCATCTAAAACGTGTGAAAAGGGTGTTTTTAGGGCGCGGCCAGCATTTTTGATAAAAAAAGTCAACCAAAAATTAAACTTTCGCCCTGTGATCCACTGTGATTCCATTTCATAATTTTCGGTAAATTACGTTTAAAAGTCTCCTAAGTAACTTTAATAACCAAGACTAATAACAATGTTTTTTTTCTGACACTTTACATAAAAATTCTATTGTGAAAAAAAAAGTTTGTCTAAATCTGATTCTTTCTGCCTTAAGGACAAGTTAAATCCCGGTTGTCTTACCAGGGTAAAACATAATTTTTACAGAATAAGAACATATCCTAGGATGAAAATGAATAATTGAAATATCACAAAATAAAATATTTTTTTTTGAAAGTTTGGGCGCCTGTCCACTCTTGTATTACGCATATGCCGCACAGAAAAAACAACAATTTATTCAAAACTCAAATCAATAAAATCCTCCGCATCAAAACATCTTAATTCCGCATCGTGCAATGTATTACTCACATGAGAGTCTCAATGGTTCTTAAGATCTAAATCTCGTTCACTATCACATAATCGTGACCATCCACTTGACTAGCTACACTGACAATACGGAGAAAGTAAGAATACGAATACAAAAAACTAGAGAAAAATTTGCATTTGCAACGCTTTTCTATACACCAAAAAAAGCCAAAAATCTCCTCTATCTAAATGACCAGACCAATTTTTTGAGGACAGAATTTCAAAAACTAGAGACCATATGAGTAAACAAAAAATTTTCCGAGTAAAAATATGTGTTTTTGCGTTTTTTATAAGTTTCATAAGTTTTAATTCAGCCCCTGGGCTGAATTTTTATATTAAAATAAATATTAATTATTATTTTTTATATGAATTTACCGTATTCTCTCTATTAATTCCACATGTGGGATTATTTTTCAATCGTCCGAAATCGGAAAAATTTGGGGTCGATCTCGAGATTTTCGGGAGCCCAACCAAAATCTGAAAAGTGGAATCAGTAGAACTCGTGGGAGTTAAGAAAATACAATAAACAGCTTTGTTAAATTTTTTCTCTGAGCTGAGATACAGGTCCTCGAAGTTGGGGGTGGGTTTAATAGAGAGTGTGGAACTAATAGAGAGAATACGGTATATTAATATTAAAATTGTAAATTAAAATGGCCCTAACTCTGAAGTTCTAGTTAAAGGACCATACTTGTTGATGACAATGAGAATTTGGCAAATACAAATGCGCGCGGGACACTTTTCTTTATTCCAAAATACTTCTGAATTATGTACTGTTGTATATGGAAATAAAAAACTAAATTTATTTAAGTGATCCAGGTGGCTCACTGGTATAGCAGCGTGGTCTGTGCAAGTAGATCTCAGGTTCAATTCCCGCATCTGCGCAGTTATTTTATTTTCATTATTTACATTGTCGTCAATATAAAATAAAAGATTTAAAAAAAATTCGGAGTAAAAAAAGTGCACTGCGCGAATTATAAAATTATGCAGACTTTTGTGTAGTTTACTAATAAACAATATTAAGCTTTTTTTTTGCAATGTTATTGTAGATCATTAGACTAGTCTTTTATTGACGACTAGAAATTTGAAAATTAAATATATTATTGACGACACTGAACTCCAATAAAATTGGCCAACAAAGTGATCCCTGCAAATATCGAGTGAGAGTTAGGAATCTTGCAAGAATATCGGCTCTGTATATGTTCGACGATACGCTTGAAAAAATATGCCTTAGTACCTGTTGTGGTCAGTGTTGTGACTTCCTCATCCTCATCCTCATCCTCATTCCTCTCCTCTTCCTCTCTCAGAGGAAGAGGAATGAGGAAGAGGAAAACTTTTTTAGAGCGATGAGGAAGAGGAAGAGGAGAGGAATTTTTTTTGAGAGAATGAGGAAGACAAAAATTTTCCTCAAAACTGAGCCTTCAGTCAATAAAATCCAGGTTTCCTCGAATACATTTCTGAGTCGCAATCCTCCGCTTCCACTTGTTCCTGCTCTTGATCATCCGTTTTCTCTTCATCCGCCGGCTCTGCTCCTGCTGCTGTTGTTGGCGATGATAAGTGGATGACCATAGCAAAGTTTCTACAAGAATAAAAAATAAACAAATGCAACCTGGCAAATGAAAATTCAACAACCTGGCAGCAACGAGCATATTTGACCCCTCATCGGTAACGGAAAAGTAGAGCTGCGGTAAAGCCAGAGTAGACAACGCCTCATCGATGAGCTGAAAAAATTAATTTACTTATTTTTTGGAATGATTCAATTAAATGACCCACCTTGGATACATATTCCCCAGTGTGGCTCCCGTCGAGAATTGTCTCGGAAATGCCTTCCCACATTGTGTTTGTCCGTCTGGAATATGTCTAGCTGGAATCTGTTCGCTAACACCAGCCGTAATAAAACCAACCTTCGCTCCACACGGATGCATCTTCCCTTCAAACTCCACATGAACGAGCACTTGTTGTTATGGCCCACATATTGGCTGAGCTTCGGCTCTGAAATTGCTTCGGCTTTAGTAGATTAAACTAATCAAATGAAATCGACTCACTCTTGAACGCCACCATCAATGAGACTGTCTGCTTGGAGTCGATTGCGTTGAAGTAGGAGTCCTTGGGTCGCGTCCTTGAAGTAGTCCAACAAACCTCCTTTGAGACCTTTCCATCGCCAGGTGTAGAGTTAGTTGTAGTTTCGTTCATTCTGAAAAAGCGTATGAGGAAAATTTAGAGAAATGAGGAAGGAAAAAGTGTTCCTCAGAGGAAGAGGACTGAGGAGAGGAAATTTAGACGCGACGAGGAAGAGGAATGAGGAGAGGAAAATTTTTTAGAGGCGATGAGGAATGAGGAAGAGGAGAGGAAAATTTTTCAGCCAAGTCACAACACTGGTTGTGGTGTTTGCAAAAAAAAATGTTTCAGTTTGAGAAACTATTTATTAATCATTTATATATTTTTAACAAAAAAATTTGGTTTAAAATGTCAAAAAAAATTTGCTTTTAAAACTGATTACGCTTTACGCAAAGGTAGTGCAGCGTATTTTTGGGACAAACTCGAACATGCTTTCCTACTTCTTTAAGCTTCGAAAATCACGTATGAGTCTGTCCTAACATACGCTGACTACCCTTGCCGGAGCCAATATTTTGAGAGAGAAAATATTTGTACCAAAAAACAACAATCGGACTAAGCACTTTTTAAGCACGATTTCGAAATAATGGTAAGTCAATTCTAATTTTGTATGAGATCAGCTAATCTGCTAAATTTTTTATTTTGATAATACCGATAACCCAAACGAAAGCTGAAGATCTCCTCTTTCGGAAAATACAGACTGCATTTTGTAAATTAGAGAGTTCAGAAAAGTAGAAAAAGCTTTTGTTTGGGGTATCAGGTGTCATCGAAAACAAAAAAAACGCTGACCTCATACAAAATTAAAATTGATGACAAAACTCACTTTCAAAATTCTGAAACCCCGTGCTTTTTTAATTTTTTGGCAGAAAAACAACGGGGAGACCAACGCATATTTTTGGGCCTACCCTGAACACATATAGAGCCGAAATATACCTATGAGCAAAACTGAGCTGAAACAAGTGTTTGCAGAAGAAGCTGAACTGAGCCCAATGTCAAGGTTTTTGCAGTACTGAAATTAGAAATCATAATAAAACGAATTTTTAATATTAGATTTTAATTAGAGAATGAATTTCAGTAAGCCTACCTCTTCAGGATTAGGCTCTGCTTTGTAAGGCAAAGAGCGTTGTGCAAACTGCTCCAAGGTGCAGTTCTTTTCACAGCAACAATTTGTGTGGTTATGTCAACAACGACAGCTTTTTAGTGTCAGAATCAGGGATCCAGTTAGAACACCTAAAATATATAAAACTTTTCACAAAGAAATCTGACACTTCTTCAGTCCTTCCCCTACTCGGATTTTTTGCAAAGTGACCTAAAATCACTTGCGGAATCAATTTTTTCTCCACGACACGATGCCAAAAGCATTTCTGAAAAAAAATTGAGTTTTGTGAAAAAAAACGTTGCCACCGACCACTTGTGCATCGATGGCCTTTTTATGATAATTCTGACCAAATTTCCGCTTTTCAATCAAAATCTAGATAAAAATCATAGGGTTTAACAGGTTTTTGATTCTAGGGCCTATTGCATATAGAAACTCCAGTATGCATATGTTATTATGCATCCAGAGTCACCTTTTAAGTGATATGTATCTAAGGCATGTGTGTGTGCGCATCTCAACCCCAAGCCACCAAGCCCTCTGCGTCTCGGAAGCGCTTAGCTTTCTGCGATACCGGCGAGGGGAGGGGCTTGTTGGTTAAAAATACCTGTACATGCTTACGTGAGACATAATTTTGAGACTGACTCTGGTCAAAAATGCATTTGGATAGTCTTTTTGCTTAGCTCCAGCATGAAATATGTAGTAAATTACCAAAATGACTCTAAAATATACGAAAAAGACATTCACCCCCAAGGAGTCAGTGGCAATTTTTTCGACAAAATTTTAAATTTTTTTGTTTTCAGAAGTGTTTATATATGCTTCCTGAATCGTGTTCTAATGAGTTCTGAATAAGGTTAAGTCATGAGTATATCCCGGCATTCATAATGAAATGCCAGACTATATAATTCGCGCATTTTCTCTATATATTTTCGAGATTTAGTAGTCTCAAAAAGTTTCAAGAACATTTCGTGGCAATTTTTGTGATTTTTGTCCTTTTTTGTAACAGTACCACTTTTAAGCTAAAAAGTTTCATTTTGAGACACCCTAGTATACAAAATTTCCTCAAAAAATTGGATAAGAGAAGAGTTCTCTAAAAAAGATTAAATGTATTGCTATCGACAGATTGTTTTTACGCATATTGAATGCTGGCATAAAAGCAGATAATATTATTTATGCATTATATATACAGGTGGCCAAAAAAAACCTGAAATTTTTCAAAATTACACTGTTTTCTTTAAGACTTTTGAATTTATATATTTCTTAAATTATTCAGCAGTGTTTGTAGCTTGTTTAGAAGCCGAGATCAAGGGCTACGTGCTAGTGCAAAAACACTTCGAAAATCACAGCAAAATTTCAAAGAAATATGTCAGAATTTGCTGTTCAAATTCAGACTTTTTGAACAGTTAAATTAGACAATTCAGTCATTGAAATTTTGCGTGTCGCATTCACTTATTGTTTTTTTATCCTGTCTCTATTTTTTATATTGAATTTGGTGTAACAAAGATGGACCGTTGCAGTCTTAGGTCATAAGGTCAGCTTCAAGCAAGCAACATATGGGAAGAAACCACTTAGTGAGTTAGCCCTGTCCAGCAAGCTGCGTTAATCTCATGCTACGAGAGCTAGACCTAAGACTACGGCAGAATGAGAGGACTCGGTACCGGACTCACAACCGTTATTTAAACATCCTGCTTACGCCAAGAAAATATGTGTATCAGACAGTGCGCGGAAACCCTTGACAAAAATTTTCGGATTTTTTCAGGTTTTTTTGGGCCACCGTGTACTCCCCAATTCGGGAGAGATAAGAAATTCACACAGGGTAGGCAAAGATGAAATCAAATAGCCAAAGATCAAATTCAGATCCGTTGTATTATCAAAAAAAATTCTTTTTTAAGAAAAAAAATCAACCTTAACATAGTAAGTGTCGTCACGTTTCTGCCACAACTCCACTGTCAGACAGGCAGAATAAGGAGGAATATCATCAGTGTCGTAATTGGTTTTATAAAACCAAGTGTAGCAAACAGAGAGGTTATTGTGGTGTCATGCTATAATAAACAACCTTAGAGCAGTTGAAACAAACATTCGACTTTGCAATGAATCGGGTGGCAAACTTTATTTCGAAGATAGCTAAGATCCTGAGTTACAACGAAACAGAGCCTTTTTCCGAAATGATTATTGAGTGAAAAATTTCCTTAGTGATCAGTGAAAAATCGTGATTTGTTTCACCAAAATCTGTTGAGTACTTAGTTTAAAATCGATAGACTGTTCCAACGGATTAGACTCATCGTTGCAAACTTTTTTGACGATAACCAAGATCTTGCGCCACAACGTGATAGAGCGTTTTTTTTATTTTGTAATGAAAAGCGCCAGTAAAATCAGATTCATTAAAAAAAATAGCGCAAACACCCACACATGCCAAATACTATATAGAGATTTGAAAACTGACCCCAGAAAACACATAGTACTTCAGTTTGGTTATCCATTGACACAGTGTGATGATGCTGATGGTAAATATATTTGTTAATAATTATGAAAAAAGTGTTAAAGCCACCTGCAGTCTTTAACAGTTGACCTTGTCTTGCATTTGATCTATGATTGTCCAAATAAGACCCCCGCCACGTATTTTCGGCAACTCTCTGCTAAAATCTACTCCATTGTAGGGCTGTATTCCTACAAAACACAGAAATACATTTTTAAACAGAGTATTTTTTCAGACAACTTCAAAAACAGACTTCCCCAGCTCGCCGCAGCCAATAATGAATTGATCTGGTTGATCTCCGACGTTAACTTAGATGTGACCCAGTCAGGCATAATCAAATTCAATCTATCTTTCCATGTGTTTCGATGAATAAAGTTTTAGCTAGCATCCTTAAAAATTCTCAAGATTATATCGCAGTATGTTTTGATTAAAGCATACCAGATGTTGTGAACTTTTATTTCCTGACCACAAAATTTTGTAAGGTTGTCAAACAGCCACTAAACAAATGTGATTTGTAAATTGGAAAGTCACATCTATGCACTAAACTAAACCTGTTTGTCTCTCTATAGCTGCTTGTATTCCGGTGTCTGCTTCCACAAATCCTTCAACTTTTTATGTCGTTGACAGTCTGCAGATGCATCTCCATGCCCAATCTACACTTCATAATTGTGGATCTTATATTTTATTAAGAATGGCCGGAGTACGGTGTGATAACTCCTCCCAAAAATCAGTTTAAACCATTTTTTCGTGTGTTTTAGCATCTTTCACGTACAGAAAACATGTTTTTTGGCGGAAGACCATTTCCGAATTTTTTTTGAAAATTTTGACTTTTGCCTTGGGGGACCACGTAAACCATGGTTTTCAGGGTATTCTACCCTGTTCTTGTCATTGGAGCTGGGGAAAAAAGAGTCTTCTTTATGCATTTACCATCAAGAGTATTTCTCGGAATCATGTCTAAGGTATGTGGTGCGCGCATCTCTAACTCACAAGCCCCTGCGGGGGGCGCAGGGGGCTTGGTTGAGATGCGCACACACACATACCTGAGACATAAATCACTCGAAGGTGAAATTCGAGATGCGATTTCGAAATTCGAGACAAACACCGTAGGCGAAGGTTTCCTGATTTACAAATCATAATAACAGCTTTTAAAATAAAATTATTGGAAAGATTATTTGCAGAGCCTTCGGCGTCGAAAAGATTACAATAGAATATCGATTTTCATGGTGCAAAAAAGGATTTTTTCCTCACTGTTTTTTACTTTAACCTTTTTGTGCTATATTTTACGAAGATGTTGCAGCACTGTATTTATAGCTGCCGCGGTCAAAAAAAAAAGCGCCAGCGCTGGAGTAAACAATGGATCTTTCTTGGGATCCCGATTGCCGATCAGCGTGCGCAGTGGGGAAGCGGAGATAATATGAGAGGAACAGATTCTCTAATCATTAGAGTCTAATGTGCTGAATATCGGGAACAGATCCACTAATATTTTTGGTCGGCTTGAACTCGGAGTAGCACCACAAATTTTATTGGATCACCTCAAACTTGGTAATTGAACCGACAATCGAAAATAAATGCATATTGTTATGGGTACAATGAGGTACATGGTAAATACTCAACGAAATATATCAAAAACTTATACAATATGCCAAAGACTAATCAAAAACAGCTTCCATGATCTGTGGTCCTTTAATCTAATTAAAATTTAGAGAGCTCGCTGCTCTGACCTAATAAATGATTTTAAAGTCTTTATTGAAGTATTTTTAAATTAATTTTAGGCATATTTGGTGTGACCAAATATGGGTTCCTCATACTCGCACCAGAGTACCTAAATTTAAAAAAAGCACAGGAGCGTTTTTACTGGCGCGGTGAAAAGCGCTAGGGCCCTTAAAAATCGGATGATATAATATCAATATTCTCGATTCCCAGCTGCTTTTTTCAGTTTCGGACATCTTATAGTTAAGGTTCATTGACTAAGTCGATATTGCTTCGAAAATCTATATGAAATATAGAAATTTATGCTTCGCCTAAGTGCGGACTCTTCTGCGGAATCTTTTTTCGTCTATTCATCATCAATCAATCTATTCAAGATCCAATAATCAAAATTGTAAAAGGACCTCAAAAATTGAAGTTAAAAAATGTCGAACCCTAGGCTGAACAGACTTTTGAGTGTAAATTAAAGTGGTGCACACATGTGAGTCATTATAGTAACACTTTACTTGACCCCCAACCCACCCGCTCCCTCCCCCTCCACGGCTGACCATTTTTTCAAGGAATTTTTTAAAACCAATTGCATATTTGTGTTTTTCGTCCACGATTTATGGTGGAAAAAGTCAGCAGATTCTGTGAAAAAAAACTATTTTTTCATCCCTTTTCAAATGTTTAGCGCTAATCGAAAAATTGTTTTTTTTCTTCAATTTTTCTGGATTTTTCACCTGGGGAACTGAGGCAAACCAAATTTTTTGCTCTTTCACAGAATCTGTCGACTATCATGGAATAATCAGGATCGAGAAACACGAATATGCAATTGGTTTTGAAAAATTACATGAAATTAAAAATTCTGCAAAATTCCAGGGGGTGGGGTCAAGTGAAGTCTAGCCGTCATTACATGGTCTTCGTGGACGTCAAAAGTGTGCACAGCAATTGGCACAAACTTGGCAGGCCAATCTCCAGCTGGATAGTCCACTCCAGCTTTGGCGCTCTCACCATAAAAGCCTATAAAATTGGAAATGGCACTGGTCAGGGTGCGGTTGACATCTGTGCTTCGAACATAGATCTTAAAGCAGCAGTACTTTATTGCATAATCACAAAAGTTAGTTTCGACTTTTTTCAAGCTTACCCTGTCGTTAGGAGATAATAAAGAAATTATCAAGGGGCAGGAAGGTGTTTACAAAAATTTGGCTAAAATTATTTATTTTCGGCTTGGTTTTAAAGGTAAACAACCAGGTATAGGGTATTCTACCCTATTTTGTTACTTATGTATTTGTGAAACAGTTTTCGGAAAAAGTATTTAGGAAAAATGTTGATAAAGACCAGAACAGCAATAATTAAATGAAAAAAGTTTCCGTGCTTTTAAGAATTTTTTTAAATTCCCGCCTTTTCGAGTTTCATTAATCTTCAACTTTTTTGCATTCGTCAATTCTTGTATCTTCATGTCGAAGCCTTAGACGCAGAATAGACAAGCGCACGTTAGGACGGACTTAATCGTGTGCTCCAGGCTGTGATGAAATTTTAAAAAATTTCTTTAAAGTGCAGAAACGTCTATGCCCCGATGAATTATATAATTTTTAATTTTATTTTGTCGAACAAATTTGTTTTTAAACACAGTAAAAAAACAGACCTCGTGGTTTTTGTAGTTCTCACTGACCAATTTTTGATCTATAATGTACTTTTGTCGCAACCTTTTGCCGAGCGCAACATGTTGTGCCATTCCGTCCTTAATTTCAGAGCAAAAATAAAATGTTTATTCGTTTTTAGAAAGTATACATACAGTGGTGAGTTGTCCCCAGCCCACAAATTAATCCATATTATTGTCAAATATACTCTACACTTTTTACCTTGTGGCCAAACTTCCTCCTTATTTGGATCAGATTTGAAGGTAGCTGTAGGTGAGCGATCTCCATGCCGCCAAACCTTAATTTTTTACATTTTAACAAAGTTTGTAATTTTATACAAAATGTGAAGTACACTTTGTTGTACACTTCAAGTACACTTTGTTAACAAACCAAAACGTCGCTTTTTTCAAGATCTAAGCATTTCCTAGACCCTGAAAGAATTTTCATATTTTTTGACTTGATCACTTTTGTTGAACCTTATAAAGGGAATTTGAACATAGTTTTGTCAAACCCAGCGCATAAAATTTTTTTTGGTATGCACGCTGTTTTTATGAATCCAGGGTCACTTTCGAGTGTTTGGGATTTAAAGTATGTGTGCGTGCAAATACTTACCCTAAGCAATCAAGCCCTTAGTTCTTCCTGAAAGGGTGCTTTATGGGTAGAGATGTGCACACTCCCTTACCTTAGACAAAACCATAGGTCGGACTAAAGCAAACTAAAAAAACATTTCTTTTTCAAAAAAATGTCCTTGTCACTACAAAACACTCTTTTTACATTTTAGCGTTCTCATGGCCTATGAAATACTTAGACATTAGTTTTGGCTTGTTTGACAAAGTGTAATCCTGCCAAAATTTGTTTTAAAAAATAAATAAGCTCAGAAACAGTAAAAAAGAACCGATAGTAATCTTATTTTTTCCGCTTTTTCAGTTCCCGGCGATATCAGCTAGATAAACTAACTGCTTGGACGAAAATTAGTTTATCCGACTGTTGTAGCGCAATAGTTGCTTTTACCACTAATATTCCATCCAACAGCACAAATAATTACAAATAAATAGATGACAGCCCATATAAATATAGCTGATGAAAATTTGGATTGTCTCCTGATTGTCGCGTTTGTGGCCATATTTGTTTGCCCTAGTCATTAACAAACAAAATCAGAGCAGCGTAATAAGAAAACCTTGATGCGACCGGACATTTAGCAGAATTTGTGAAATTGTTCGCAAACATTTAGTATAATTTTTCGGTATCATTCGGGCGAAACAACCGAATCATACCAAAAAATTCTGCTAAATGTCCGCGGACAATTCTCACAAATTTTGCAGTTCTTATCCTTCATCCGGGCCACCTTGTTAAAGGTCCCTTTTTTACTCTCGTTTTAGGCTTAGTTCTAACTTCTTAAGCATAAACCAAGAGTACTCAAACTTTGAAAGAAGTGCGTAGGACATCTGTTAGTCCGTCCTAACATGAGTTCGCTTACTTCAAGCCTAAAAATGAGAGTAAAAGGAGATCTTGAAAAGGTGGCCCGGATAAAAGATAAAAACCAAGCCAGCTTGCCATTTTGATATAATGTCCCCAATCTATTTATCATAATGCTGACAAAAATTGAACCAAAATGTTCAAGAAAAAGTGATGCACAACTTTTTAGTCAGAAGTGCTTGTTGCTGTTTATGAACCTCTTTTCATATGACTTTTATTTTTAAGACAGCTTAGATTGGCTATGATTGCTTTCCCGCTTAACAGCAGCGATAGTTCGTGTTTGAGTGGAAAAGAGATTATGTATTCACCAATATTTATCATCTTTTTTTTGAACACTTGTGAATTTGACTGATAATCAGATTATTGTGTGATTGATAGGAATATAAAATTTTCATTTTTTGAAGATTAGTGACGAATTTTGAGAACTATCACCCTAAAGAGGCATGCCCGTGCGTTTAAAAATTTAAGGCAAGGACCAGCAATTTTTTTGAAACGTCCTAGTTTTGATTAGTTTCGCGATCAATCTGATATTGATAACAATATAAGAAATTGTACATAGATAATGTTAGACCGACAGAAGGTTACTACCAATCTGACATATGGGGGAGCTGGTTTTTACACGGTCTTTTTTCTGACTAGAATAGCAGATTTCAACACAGAATTTTCCGGCTATAGTAGTGAATACCTTTGCCCCATAAATTTGACTTTTCAAAAATGCTGTAACTTTTCTTTGGAACAACAAGTTAAGACTTGGCCCTTAGGCTCGAATGTAGGCCAGCATACGGAGGTTGTGACTAATAAATAGTTGACGCACTTTTTCTGGCGGTAGGCGGAAAAGCCACTTTTTGGACTTTTCGTTACGGCGAAAAAGCCAATTTTTTTTTTTATTTTTTTATTTTTCAATTGGCATGAGTCTGGAATAGGCAATTTAGAAATTATTTTTTTCTGGAATTGTCATTTTTTAAAATAGCATCATAGACAGAGAAAATAACTTCTAAATTGCTTGTTACAGACTCATGCTAATTGAAAAAATCAAAAAACAAAAAGCTAAAAATAAGGTCAGAAGTTCGTTCCCACCTAGGGTCCAACACTTTTTCAACCTGATTTTTAAGTCTTTTTCCAGTTCTGTTTTTACCTTCTGCTCCCAGGATTTTCCTTGGTCCAGCCTGTGTTCTTCGTTACATTCTGAGTCTTAAGCAAGGTGAGCCAGCGTATGTTAGGACGGACTGAAATATTTTTAGACTTATCTTTGAGTCTGTCCTAAACAACACTGGACTATCTTTGCCTAAGCCTAAGAAATAACGAAAAAATTTGACGGGGCGAGACAAAGCAGACCCTTTTTCTGTTGGATAGGGCCAAGCTTCAATTAGATAGAAGCAATGTATAATTTACTGAAATATTTTTTGTAGTCAAGAATTTTCATAGGCTTCTTAGAATTATTAGTTGAACTTTTACTGATACTTTATTTGTAGCGAACAATATCGACCCTTTAAATGACAGATGTAATTAAATGAAATAAAACAAAATTCAGGTTACTGAGGTTATTTTGCGAAACATCAAAGTCTTTGCCATCATATCGTTTTTTCACGAAAATCCGCAAATATATAACGCTGCAAACAGCTGCTTCTACTAACCAAAGAGTGTTTAATATAAGCGGCATAGGTCGCCACGTTCACTCCAGTCACCGGAAAACAATAGAAATACGATATTTCTCGACTCGACGCGTCGAAAATTTCGACTTTCGACGTTCGACCCGACGCGTCGATTCGAATATTTGACACGTTGCTTTCGTCTCGACACGTAAAATATCTAACTTTCCAAAACAAGGTTTTCCTCCGCTGCAGTCGAATAATGATGACTACTAGCTCGAAGCCACCTGTCGGTGGAACACCCTCGCCTTGGTCAAGCTGCTAATTAAATTTATTACTCAAGCTGCTCAATTCTCTTCTCACCTACCTACTCTCCTGGCTGACCTACCCACTTTCGGGCTCCCTTCTTACTCTCCTGCCTGAGTTAACTTTCGGCATACCTCTCATTTACCTGGCACCCCTAGTCACTCTCATGGCCGACTTACCTATTCTCAGGGCACCACTACCTGCGCTTCTGGCACACTTGCTGACTATTCTGGTACACCTAGATACACTTCTTGCCACCTAGCCACCTTTCTGGCTTACCTTATTCCCTGTCCTGGCTCACCTATCCATGCTCGTTGCTCGCCTTCCTTTACTGAATGTCGCACTTGCGTTCTCGGCACACCTACTCACTCGTCTGGCAACCTTCTCACTCTCCTGGCTCTCATACCTACTCTCTCGGATCACCTGCCATTCTCCAGGCACAACTACTCACTCGCCTCTACCTCTCACCTGTACTCCTACTCACTCACCTGGTACCTCTACCAACTGACCTGGTACCCCTACTGAGTCTTCTGGCATACCAAGCAATTTTTTAATGAAAAACATGGATGTCAAAAGCGATAAAAAGATTAAAAGCGATAAAATTTTTGGCGTTTTGTCAAAATCCAAAAGCGATAAAAAAGCGATAAAAAAAGCGATAAAATTTTTATCGCTTTCATAAACCACATTTCATGACGTCTTTGTGGTCTTATTTCTTGGAAATTTTAACGTAAAAAACTTTTCTTGGTACTTTTTACATCTTACACTCAATGCCACTTAATATTTGCTGGTTTTTGAGGTTGGCATTAACTAAAAATATAGTTACATGATCACGTTTTGCCGAAAGTTTCGCTATTTCACTATCAGATTTATCCTCTTTCTTGGTCAGCTTCGCCTTTTTTCCTCTTGCAATTGAACAAGTCACCGTGATGAAACTTACTAGGTGGTCTTCATGCCCATCCTCAGGCTTCCTGGTCTTTAAAAAATTATTTTAGTTTTGGAAAAACGATGTTCACCATCCCAGTGGTCCCATCTATAATAAGTTATTAGGTTTTCTGATCCATTCTGTAGTATCTAGAAACTTAGGCGGTCTGATATAGGTGGTACATCTCTATTCATTGAGTAGTCCATACACCGCGAAGTTAGGCGAATTAGTGGAGAAGACATGAAGAAGCAGAAAATACGAAAATTATGGATTTTCAGACAAAAAGCAGGTTACCTAGGTATAGTCTCGTGATCTAGCTCGAATATGTGTGAAAATCAGGCTCGTTGGATGGCTACGAGCCTGTAGATAATTTTAATAGCAAATTTTACATGGTAGTCGTAAAAAATTATTTTCTCTTAAATGCTTCTATAACTCTTCGAATTTAACCTAAAGTCAGTCCGGCCATTCGTAGGCACTATTTAAGCTTATGCTTACAGTAAATTTGCGTGTGGTCAGTTTGATCACACAGATAATCGAATTTTTAGCTCTATATGTGTACACACCCTTCCTGAAATAATTGTCTGGATTCCCTGTTTTTTTGCGAAATTCTTTTCTTCCAAAAGTCTCAAAAAACCATTTATTTACACTTTTAATCATATTTATGCAACGAAAATTTCACTAAAAAAATAAAAAATGTTTGCTTTGGTCCATCAAGCTAAAATTATCTAGAAATTTTTCAGTACATTAATGCGCTTAAACCAGGGTTGCGAACTCAAAATTTAGAAAAAAGTACCTCGGCCAAACAAATACAATTTGTCATGTTTAGTCAAAAATGCATTTTATCCAGTGCTTATAAATTTTCGAAAAAAATTTTTTGACGTGAAACCCCGAAAACAAAAAACTGGGTCCCAAAAGAAATTTTTTGAAAATCACATTTTTCATACCATAGCTACACATATTTTCAAATTACAGAGGAAGAAAGAAAGCTGAACTTAACACGGTTCATCCCAAAGCTGGTTTTTCAATCCTTAAAAACCCCAATTGAAGACCCTAAAATATAAACATATTTCAGTGATGGTTCCAAATGTTCCAGTATTAAATTTTCACAAAATCTCTATATAGTATTTGGGACAAGCAGGTCATGCTTTTTTGACTTCAGAGGCTAGAATGGGTCGTAGAAGAAAAAATCATTTTTGTCGCAATCACCATCGTGTTCCCCAGAATGTCAGCTTTCGTTTATGAAAAAGAGCGGCCCAAAAAAGTAAATTATAATAGGGGATATGCTATTTTTTGAAGATCATGGTATTTGAGTCAGGACAGGGTCACACTTTTTTGACTTCGGAGGTCAAAAAATGGGTCATCGATGGCAAAAATATTTTTGTCGCTAATTTTATCATGTTCCTCAAGATGTTAGCTCCAGTTAAAAAAAGAGCGGCCAAAAAGTGAATTCTAGTAAGGGATATACTTATTTTTATGAAGTTATATGATTGGGATCAGGAAAATATGGTTTAAATTAAAACCTTTTTTGTATCTAGAGGCATTCAAAAATATACATTCGAGCTTAAATTTCAAAAGCCAGTTGTAAGCATAACGAGCAAGCTAAGCACGAATTTGTTGTCAGCAATTAGATTGTCTGTTGTGAAATGTATGTATAGGCGCTGATGGGCGCCTGCCGACCCTTGTACTTCAGTATGCGATACTTGCTGGCAGTTTTTTGTTTCTTCTTGGTATTATTTGAAAAAATATCCTTTTCTTTAAAAGAATTATTTGTAGGGTTGTCGACGCGTCGAAAATTTCGACGCGTCAAGTCGACTCGAAAGTCGAAATTTTCGACGCGTCGAGTCGAGAGTCGAAATTTTCGACGCGTCGAGTCAAAAGTCGAAAATTTTTTCTACACGTAAAATTGAAGGTCAAAAACTTTTCCGAACTGGCAGGTATATATCCAACCACTACCCTAACTATAAATTCTTACAACTACAACAAATTACAACAACTTTCTCGTTGACAAGCTTACTTAACTGTACCGAAATGGTAGTATTCAGGTATTTTACCGGTCAGTGGCGCGTGAAGTTAGTTCTGAGTCCGGTGCCAAAATATGCCTCGATCTCACTTTTGATTTTTCATCATGGATGTCAAAAGCGATAAAATTCAAACGAGAATTATTTTTAAAAAAGGCGATAAAATTTTTATCGCAAGCGATAAAAAAATTTATCGCTTTTTATCGCTTTTATAAATTACAATTTGTGGTGTTCTTTAGTAAGCCTCCATATAGTTTAGCCCTTGGGGACTGCATAGAACACAAATCATGTCGAGGGCTATTCTATACAGAGGACTACTGTATATTATTTTCGGTGTTGACCGAGCACTATTTGTCGTATTTAAGGTATTTGCAATGAGTGGTGGTCCAGCAACCAAGCGATCTAGGATGCCAAGGTAACTTTCTGATGTTTTTATGTTAAATTGTTTGCTTATTTAGGAAACTTTCAATCCAGAGTATGATGAACTTGTGGCCTGAAAGAGCAAGCAATGCTGGGGCTGTTTCGACACAAGACGGATGATGGGGATCTTACGAATAGATGATCAGAGCTTCATCTGATTTCTAGATTCTCTTCGTTAATTTTCGTAAGTCTTCATTGCGTTTTGCAAGCAGTTTTTAGCTTGTTGCTTTCAGGATTGAACACGGCCTTTCAAAAACTGCATTCTAGTGCATTAGCGAAATTTGGCGCCAAATCAAAAATTTGAAAACCGCTTTTTTATTTTATTTTATCCAGCACTTCTGGTTTTACTTTTTTCGCTGTCACTCATGTAAGTTTATTGTCAAAAAACTCACCAAATTCAGCGCTTTCGAACAAGCTATCACGTGCCCGATAAACTTAACGAATTTCAAAACTAGAAGAGATTTTCGTGAATATTTCTGAAATTTTATTCGATTTATTTTACTTGATTGATATCAACGCCGATTTTTTTGACAATAAATTGCTGAAGCAAGACGAGACGTGATAGATGAGTGAATTTGCTACATTTTGGTACCAAGGACATATACAAAAAATACAAATTTCGGGTGTCTTATACAAAAGTTAGATGGGAAACGCAAAAACCCTATTTTTACTCGGAAAAATGCCAGTTGTTCGCTTCAAACGGTCTCTAGTTTCTAAAATAACATCTTCACGAAATTCGGCTCAACTTTTCGAGTAGTTTAATGTATGAGCTACGTTTTGGTATATAAATTGTACGTAAAACTCCGTGGTTTTGCACTTTTTCCGTCGTTTATGTCGTCCACCATTTTTGTATTTTCAGGTGATTCAATGGTGCAGACGAGACGTGCTACTGTGGTACGAAAAGAGCTAACAACAAAGCAACCTGTCACTCTGAGAACTGTGGAAGCAACAATGGCTGCTGTGGAAGCGAAGAGAGCAAGAAAAATCTCAAAGGAAATAGCTAGTTCCCGAGCAAAGGAAGCGACCAGAATACGTCTTTTGTAAGCTGTTTTACTTTACTCTTTGGTAGTGCTTATAAGTTTTTGTTTTAGCAAAACTGGCCGAACGGAAAGAAGAGCAATTGCGACAATACTCTCAAGTACCTCTGAAATGAAAGACTCAAACAGGTCAGTTTTTTGTGTGATAGAAAGCGCCTCAACTGCTCCCAGTGTCTCCACGCTACCAGTGCACTATTAAACCTGTTCGTCTTTCAGGTATGCACTCAGTCTGCAGTCTGCTGAAGTGCCTCCTCTTGGTCTTTGCTATTTGGTGCATGCGATAAGTTGAAGAACAAACCAGTCCTCAGTTCAATTGACTACTCAGGCAATGGAATTCCAGACCAGGTAAATTGTTACATGATTTTGTTTTGTATGCATACCTGTTTTAGAATTATCTCTTCTCGGGTGTGGCTGGTCGTTACAGCTATGTGATCTTGGACAGCTTGTACAAAAATGGTAATTTTACAATTTCGTAGACTGTTCTCACATTTGCACTGTCCTAGATATGTCTGAGGCCGAAGGACTAGATGCTCTGAACAAGTACTTAATGGAAATTAAGAAGCGCCCTGTGGTCAGCCAAAATAACTTCAGCGTGATTATTATCGACAAAGATGAAGCCCGCCATTTGGATGACATCAAGCTCTAAATTATGTGCCTATGGATTGTTGTCACTGTTTTGTTGTTTTTACGTTGCAGAGATCTTTAATAAAGAAACTTTGGTCTATTTGAGGTTTAGAACCATATTAGCAATTTGCGAATAAAGTCTTCTGACTGTTTTAATTATGTGGTGCCAGCGCTTTACGTTACACAATTTCCCAATTGTGTGGGTCTGCAGGCTCACACGAAAAACTATAATTTGTGGAATCGGTGTATGATGCTGAAGTAAAATGATAAATTTTGCTTTTGTTTTGAAGTCTCGCTTTTTTGATATTTTTTGCACTTTAGTTTTTTTATAGCGAAATTTGACGCTTTACCATCTTCGTGTATGGTGTGCTATGTGTCATAAAAGGTTGAAATGGTGTAATTATGTTTCGCAAAAATTCATATTTTGCTAAAAAAAATTACACGGCAAAAGCAAAAAAAAAGAAAGAAACCAATAAATTTTGAAAAAGACTTTCAAAAATCTTGGCGTTTTGTTTATTTTTAAATGCACTAGAATGCAGTTTTTGAGGGCCGTGTGAAGCTGACAAGGCTGGCTTAAAGAAGACCGCCAAGGATTTGCTATCTTAAGGTATACAGTAAGCAAGGGGTTCGATGACTAGTCAAACATGCTTTCGTACGTAATAGTTTTCGATTGTAATCCCGTGTAGTCTAGTTAACTTCTATGAATTTCGGTCGATACTTGGCGTCAAGTGTAGGATCGAAACCAAGAGGGAAGTATTAGCTGTTAGTTTGCAGGTGCGTTATTAAATTTTAGAGTCCTTTTTTTCCTATCATATCTATTGCGATTACATATTCAGGGGTCCTTCGAGGAGCATGCCGGTTAGCCTTTCACGCTAGTGTTGCATTCGATCATCTGCAAAGGCGGTGATCAAACCGAGAGCTCAGGACTTCTTTCTTCCTCATCTTTCTTCGCGGTCATTGCCAAATGGAGCAGCACTTAAGGAATACTTTGCTGTTCGATCTTCTTTCGCGAAATTCAACTATCAGAGTGTCTACATAAATAAAATTCGGATGTATAATTTTCTTTTTGTTGCTGTTATTACCACTGCGCTGGTTGAATTAGTCGTTTATTTGCTCGAATAAACTTGTTGTCAACCAGTGAAATTTTTAGGCTTAGACATTCCCTCTCTTTAGCTGTTTTCTGCGGGTTCAACAGTCCATCTCTCAAACTGCTTTACTCCCCGAGTAGCGATTTTTCACATTTTTCGAGTTTTCACATTTTTTCGATTTTTCACATTTCACATTTTTTTTTAATTGAAGCTTGGCCGAGAGCTGAAAACCGAGAGCTGAACCGAGAGCTAAAAAAAAGGAACGAAAGAGAAAACATACCTGAGGCCAAAGCGAGGATGACAGCATCAACAGAGAAGAGAGCCGAAATTTTTAAAACCGAGAGCTGAAGGAGTCGAATGAAGCTGGGGATCTCAGGAGTCGAATGACTGTTTTGGATTGTGATTGTGAGATTATGTTTGGTTTGCTTTTTTGGATTTCAAAGAGCAAGTTGGGTTTTTTTTGCTTCGAAAGTCAAAATCTCAGAGCTTTTACTGATGGGATTTTTTCGTGCTACGCTCAGAATGTAGCCCAGAATCTCGGCTTTCTTGTAAAAAAGATCGGTCCAGAATGAGGACCGGAACTCGGGGATATGGACGCTTTTAAGGAGATGGTCATTTAGACGGAATTTAAGGTTGTGTTTTGGTACTAGACATTATTTTTGAAATAACAAATAATGACATTTGATCAATACAAAAATATAAAAAAATTACTTCTTTCATGGCGTTATTTACGCATGAAAAATTTTACTAAGCAAAAACGGTAGCAAACAGAGAAAATGATTTTTTCTTTTTAAAATTTTCGACCGGCCGAGTCGAGCCGAAAGCCGGAAACCGAAATTTTCGGCCGGCCGAGCCGAGCCGAAAGCCGAAAACCGAAAAAATATCGGTTTTCGGCCGGAAAAGCCGAAAATCGGCCGGCCGGCCGGCCGACGACCCTATGTCTAAGGTATGTGTGTGTGTGCGTATGTCAACTTCAAGCCGGCAAGCCTTTGAGAGGAACGCAATAGTCTTGAAGGATTACATCCAACCACCACATCAATTTTAGCAATACTCAAAATTAGGTGAGCATCACCAGGTTTTGGAGTGGTTCACCAGGTTTTGGAGTCCTAAGCCACAGATGTTATGAAACAGTGCCAATGTTTTTGATCACTTATTCCCACAAAGTACTCAACAAAAATGTTTATCAAAATAATCCTTTTTTGGATTGACCCGCCTTGAAATTTTCATTCAGCGGCGGGCATTCCCCTCTTTAGGAGGCTCTTTTTGCCAGCCATAGTGAATAAAACGGGCGGAAGTTCATCTTCTTGTTACTACTATACTTAACGTAAAAGATGTTGCGTATAAAAAACGTATTTTTAGCCTGAATGAATCCAGAGGCAGCATTTTCTGAGTTTACACTTAACCTTGAGCCCAAATCCTTGGGAAACGGTTGATGAATGTAGATATCACCGTCCATTTTTATTTATTACTCGCACTATTTCAGTAAATGAACAATTGATCAATTTTACAAATGTATTGTCATACAAATTGTCGATGACATGAAGTTACAAAAATTCAATAATAAATAGAGTTACTTTTTTTAAATACAGTAGTAAATGAGATTTTTTTCTCGCCGCTGCCGCTGCTTTTTTGGCCCTTCCGCACCGCGCATTTTCCGCGCTGTCGCTGTTTTTCTGAAAATCCGCCGCTCATCGCCGCCGCTGCCGCTCTTTTTTTTGCGTGTCAAAGTATGCTTGCGAGCTCGTTTTTCACTCACCCAAGACGTCTTCTAAGTAATTTTTATACGCTAAAACCGTTAAAAAAGTAGTTTCCAAAGAATTTCCGCACTGAAAAATAGTTTTCAAAAAAAATTTGGTTACCATAAGTTGACCGATTGCCTTGGTCCCCAAGCTGAAAATCGGGTATCAAGGTATCCTACCGCGTTTGGTCACTGGAGCTAGGCAAAAAGGTCTCCATATGTAGCGCAGGGGCTTGGCTGCTTGGGGTCGAGACGCGCACACCAACATACCTTAGACTTAAATCACTCCAAAGTGACTCTGGATTAGAGTTGTGAAATGGACATATGTCCAGGCATATGTCCGGACATATGCCCGGACATATGTCCGATTTGAAAATGTCCGGACATTTCACAACTCTACTCTGGATGCATAAAAACAATACCAGAGTTTCTTTATGCGGTGAGTACCAGCTAACAAAACTATGTTCAAATCCATATTTTCGGTATTTTTAAGGATATCCAGGTACCCTTTTTGGTTTATTCAGCTTGGGGGACCAAGGCAATTGGTCAAGTTACGGTAACCAATTTTTTTTTGAAATACTTTTTGTTTAGTACGGAAATTGTTAGAAAACAACTTTTTTATCGTTTTTAGCGTATAAAAATGTCTTACAAGACGTTTAAACACTATTTATAGTTGACCAAAAAAGGGCCCCAAGTAAACAAGTGCCGTTTTTGTATTTGGTGGTTAAGACCTTAGTCTGATTGCATAGCCAATATTCGACTTTCAATCAATTTTTTCGAGATCTTGAAACGATAGCCCTAACAAGTTTCGATAAAAAGGCTTAAAAACTAGTGAAAATCTCAGGTGAATCGAGGCCTTTTCAAATTTCATATTTTCATACAATATAATGCGTTTTATACAAACTTTCTAGGCTATCCGCCCCAAATCTCAGACAATTAAATGAAAAATCTCATATTGGACAGACAATGAGAAAACTCTCTTGCGGGCAAGTAGAAAAGACACTTTAATTATAATTTTTCCTTGACTTTCCAAAACTTCATCAAATTAATTCTCGTTTGAATTTGGCTGGTACCCTTATTTTAATAAATATTCCCATCAGCGACGAGCATGCCCCTTAAGATATGGACCTTATTAGAAAGTGGGGCCTATTTGAAGAGTGGGGCCATATTAGAAATAATACGGCATATAACTTTGTTTTTTTACAAACCAAAAATAAGTAAATACTAGTAGTGATCACAAGCTCGCTTAAAAAGTATAATACTTAGTATATGTCAAAAATATTAGTATATGTCTAAGCTTCACTTTCGCGAGTACAATAATTTATTTGCAAGTAAAATACACACTTATTTACATCTATAAATGTTAATATGCAAATACCTTATTGCTTATAATAAGGCGGCCCCATTGCGTTCAAAATCGTATTCTCTCACCTTATTAGAAGAAATACAGTATTAACGTGAGATCATATTACTCTGGCCACTCTGCAAATGGCAATCTTTTTTCAATGATATCTCTTCGGATAAAAATCCGCAATATATTACACTACAAACGGCTGCTTCCACTAACCAAAGAGTATTTAATATGAGACCAGCGTAGTTTGCCACGTTCACGCAGTCACCGGAAAAGAATAAATTGTAAATTAATATTTAGGGCTTTATTCTATGGTAAGTAAAACTTTTTCTAATCATCCAACCTAATTTTTCGCAAAATATTTTGTAACCACTTTTACTAGAGTGGTTTACGGTTGGCCAATCAACTCAGTTAACCAGACCAGAAAGATTCATTAACCAGAGAAAAATTAGAACCGCAAACTAGTTAAGTCAGAAGCCGCTTTAAGAATCGGGAAAAATTGATATAGTGTGGTACAATAGTACCTGTTCAAATTATTGTTATTGTTTTAAAATTAAATTCATTCATTAAATTTCGAAATGTAGGCTGTTATGGCACGGCGAGAATTCCGCGGGAGAAAATTTCGTGAAATAAATGAAATCGGACGGAATATTAGCGGCTTGTTTTTTTTGTTAATTCAGATTTGCAGCCCGTCTTTTTAAGGACGCGACATTTGAAGACCAACATTTAGGAACGCGACATTTAAAGGGGCGGACTTTATATACGCATCGCCTTAGGTCACAGGTTCGACTACCACTGGCTGCAGACCTTATTTTTTTCTCTTTTTATTTACAAGCTTAGTGTCGGAATGTAGCTAAAGTTCTGGGCTTTCATTTGAGCTATCATACAGATGAAAAGTTGGTATAAAGTGAGGGCTAAAATTTAAAAAAATCCAATTCAATGAAAACTCAATAGGACTATATCATTACTTTTCGGTAGTATCCTGGAACTGACGTTTTTTCCCAATTTTAATTTACATACTCATTCGCAACCTTACACTCAAAATGTAGCCCTGCTTCTTGCCCTCATTTTCGGCACACGGTTGTATAAAATCATGTAAATTGAAATCGCAAAAATCTCAGTTCCTAGTACGCATCATTTTGGCTGGTTTCTTCTAATTTTGTGGTCATTTGCCGAAAATCGTAAATTGAGGCAGTTTATGACAGCAAAGCAGTGCTGGAAATGGTTGCAATCGATTGCTCGACGATTTTTGGACATGAAAGTCAAAAACCTACTAAAAAAGTACATTAAAACACCCCCAGAGGGACTAGAACTTTCGACAAAAGGCGATGCGTAAGTAAACATTAAAGCTGTTTTCTCCTGGTTTTCTTTATTAGTGCACCATGGGACATGGGAACAGGAGTACAATCTGAGAAGCAATATGGCAACTAGATATTAGAGACACTGGAGATTCTGATCCACCACCACTAGAGAGTCAGAACTGGAGAAGCTGGAGGATTTGGCATCATTCCCTTGATCTGGACAGGAGCGGACATCTGGCCATCAGAGCTGGAGTTGGAGACACGCGAATAGACATCTCCCTCGAGAACTGAAGAGCAGGAAACCACTGGCTGAGCGGATGCTGGAGAACCACCAAACTTGACTTCTGAGGAGGAGACCAAAGATTGCAGACTGGACGAGATTGCTTCCCATTCACCCATGGCAGGCACCAATTGACCACCAGCTGGAGACCTTCTTTCGTATTGCAAGTGGGAGCGCGAGCTGGAGGAGGAGATCGAAACCATATGGAGGGAATCCCGGCATGCTGGAGTAGACACTACGGAAGATTCTTGCGTGCTTGATCCATCAAGAGAGGCAGGATGACTTCGTCCCATTCACCAGTATCTGAAAATGAGTCCAAGGCCAGGACAAATCGGCCTCTGGATCTGGAGTAATATCTGGACTGGACAAGTCTTCAGTCGAATTGACTGGAAGCTCTATGACTGGATTAGACTGGATAGAAAGAGAACTTAATATAACTGGAAGGTTCGCCATTGCATTGGCAACTCAGTTCCCTTTAATTGAGAAGTAGCTATCAGTAAACCCTGATAACTGAACTGGAAAGGAGCGGCTTATTGTCGGGAACAGTTCAACCGAGAGCGCACTGGATTTTAAAGCTTTAATACTAACCGTTTTGGCAGACATCAATATAGAGCAGCTAACAACAAATCAGATCCAGAAAAAGAATACTAATATTGAAACTAGACTGCCTATATCGACAAATCTGGACGAGACAAATCCATAATTAATTTGTTTTATTTAAATCTGGAAATAATTAGGGACACAATAGTTTTCCAAGCGAAACCTATGTCTTGACTGGAAACTACGTTCGGACGAACGCAACAATCCTTACACGTATATAAAGTCCCCCCCCCTTTAAGGCCCTACATATAAGGACAAAGTCATTGAAGAACAGACATATAAATGCAAAGACTAAAATAATGTAGTTTTTCTCCTCATAATTTAATTTCTGGACCTTTTAATTCATATGTCTCGCCTTAAATAACTTTGTCCTTAAAGGGGAATGCTCACGCTAATAAGAGTGGTGCCAGGGAATTCAAAAAATTTCATAACCATTGAACATCTTTACAGATTTTCAACTTGGTTTCTAACAAAACCATATCTAGAATTGAATTCTAGGCCGTGTTTTGTCAGCAACAAGTTTAAAAATCTTTACAGAAGTGTAATGATTAGGAAAAAAATTGAATACCCAAGCACCACTTTTTATAAGCGTGGCATTCGCCTCTAAAAGGGGCATGTTCACCGCCGATTGGAGTATTTTGAAAAGAGAGTACTAGTAGAAATCAAAATGTCGCATTTTGGTAAAAGTCAAGGAAAAATAATGCTTCCGATCGGAATCGAACCGATAATAGAATTATGCGCTCCTCCACTTACTTCACCACTGAACCAACAAAGCAAGATGCTCTTGAACTGTGGTGTGATTATCATTACTCACCACAGAAAGGTTCTTAACAAATTTGCATTTCAAAATAATTCTTTTCAAATCGACCTGGTACCCCTTTCAAAATATTCCCATTGGTGCTGGCTACCCCTAAGCCTTAGGCTAAACCCAAAATTGTTGTTCCAAAGGTAGTTACAGCGATTTTGAAAAGGTCCGATTCATGGGGGGGGTTATTTTATACCAGCGCCCAGTGTTCGAACTAAACCGAAATCAGGCAAGATTTAAAAATTACTTTCAATTATTAATTAATTGGATCTCCTCCACGGGGTTTTATATTAGAGGGGCTTCTATTGAGGAAATACGGCAATCTTATCGTTTCATGATCTGAAACAGTTTTCCAAAATATATTAAGCTTGGGATAGCAGTGTTTTAAATCATCGTCTCACCTTTTTCGATTTATTTTAAAAAGCTAGAAAAGCAATAAAATTGTTCTATGTGAGCTCAATTGGAAAACTAACCGTCATAAATAACAGATTAAACATATTAGGCATAGTATTGAGTAAAAGTTCGATAGAAGCTGTCATTTTTGCAACCTTGTCTTTCTAAAAACGCATAATTAGTCTTAGATGTATTAAGGAAACTCCAAGTTTTACTATTATAATTTTTTTTATTGAAAGCCATAAATGAGTATTTTTGTAAAACTGAAGATGAACGACATAAAAAGCAATCAATGGCTTAAATATGGCAATTCCGAAAAAATAAAGACTTGTTTGCCACGTTTTTTGAAATGGCCATCTCAAAAGCGTGGCGGACTGGCTTCACCGAAAAGCGTATGAACTGGTCGTACACCTTATTCATCCTGTATTATGAATAAAAGATGGAAAACCACAGAGCATACGCGGGAATCAAACCTGTGATCAACTTAAATCACTCCAAAGTGACTCTGGATTAGAGTTGTGAAATGGACATATGTCCAGGCATATGTCCGGACATATGCCCGGACATATGTCCGATTTGAAAATGTCCGGACATTCCCACAACTCTACTCTGGATGCATAAAAACAATACCAGAGTTCTTTATGCGGTGAGTACCAGCTAACAAAACTATGTTCAAATCCCATATTTTCGGTATTTTTAAGGATATCCAGGTACCCTTTTTGGTTTATTCAGCTTGGGGACCAAGGCAATTGGTCAAGTTACGGTAACCAATTTTTTTTGAAATACTTTTTGTTTAGTACGGAAATTGTTAGAAAACAACTTTTTATCGTTTTAGCGTATAAAAATGTCTTACAAGACGTTTAAACACTATTTATAGTTGACCAAAAAAGGGCCCCAAGTAAACAAGTGCCGTTTTTTGTATTTGGTGGTTAAGACCTTAGTCTGATTGCATAGCCAATATTCGACTTTCAATCAATTTTTTCGAGATCTTGAAACGATAGCCCTAACAAGTTTCGATAAAAAGGCTTAAAAAACTAGTGAAAATCTCAGGTGAATCGAGGCCTTTTCAAATTTCATATTTTCATACAATATAATGCGTTTTATACAAACTTTCTAGGCTATCCGCCCCAAATCTCAGACAATTAAATGAAAAATCTCATATTGGACAGACAATGAGAAAACTCTCTTGCGGGCAAGTAGAAAAGACACTTTAATTATAATTTTTCCTTGACTTTTCCAAAACTTCATCAAATTAATTCTCGTTTGAATTTGGCTGGTACCCTTATTTTAATAAATATTCCCATCAGCGACGAGCATGCCCTTTAAGATATGGACCTTATTAGAAAGTGGGGCCTATTTGAAGAGTGGGGCCATATTAGAAATAATACGGCATATAACTTTGTTTTTTTACAAACCAAAAATAAGTAAATACTAGTAGTGATCACAAGCTCGCTTAAAAAGTATAATACTTAGTATATGTCAAAAAATATTAGTATATGTCTAAGCTTCACTTTCGCGAGTACAATAATTTATTTGCAAGTAAAATACACACTTATTTACATCTATAAATGTTAATATGCAAATACCTTATTGCTTATAATAAGGCGGCCCCCATTGCGTTCAAAATCGTATTCTCTCACCTTATTAGAAGAAATACAGTATTAACGTGAGATCATATACTCTGGCCACTCTGCAAAATGGCAATTCTTTTTTCAATGATATCTCTTCGGATAAAAATCCGCAAATATATTACACTACAAACGGCTGCTTCCACTAACAAAGAGTATTTAATATGAGACCAGCGTAGTTTGCCACGTTCACGCCAGTCACCGGAAAGAATAAATTGTAAATTAATATTTAGGGCTTTATTCTATGGTAAGTAAAACTTTTTCTAATCATCCAACCTAATTTTTCGCAAAATATTTTGTAACCACTTTTTACTAGAGTGGTTTACGGTTGGCCAATCAACTCAGTTAACCAGACCAGAAAGATTCATTAACCAGAGAAAAATTAGAACCGCAAACTAGTTAAGTCAGAAGCCGCTTTTAAGAATCGGGAAAAATTGATATAGTGTGGTACAATAGTACCTGTTCAAATTATTGTTATTGTTTTAAAATTAAATTCATTCATTAAATTTCGAAATGTAGGCTGTTATGGCACGGCGAGAATTCCGCGGGAGAAAATTTCGTGAAATAAATGAAATCGGACGGAATATTAGCGGCTTGTTTTTTTTGTTAATTCAGATTTGCAGCCCGTCTTTTAAGGACGCGACATTTGAAGACCAACATTTAGGAACGCGACATTTAAAGGGGCGGACTTTATATACGCATCGCCTTAGGTCACAGGTTCGACTACCACTGGCTGCAGACCTTATTTTTTTCTCTTTTTATTTACAAGCTTAGTGTCGGAATGTAGCTAAAGTTCTGGGCTTTCATTTGAGCTATCATACAGATGAAAAGTTGGTATAAAGTGAGGGCTAAAATTAAAAAATCCAATTCAATGAAAACCTCAATAGGACTATATCATTACTTTCGGTAGTATCCTGGAACTGACGTTTTTTCCCATTTTAATTTACATACTCATTCGCAACCTTACACTCAAAATGTAGCCCTGCTTCTTGCCCTCATTTTCGGCACACGGTTGTATAAATCATGTAAATTGAAATCGCAAAAATCTCAGTTCCTAGTACGCATCATTTTGGCTGGTTTCTTCTAATTTTGGTGGTCATTTGCCGAAAATCGTAAAATTGAGGCAGTTTATGACAGCAAAGCAGTGCTGGAAATGGTTGCAATCGATTGCTCGACGATTTTGGACATGAAAGTCAAAAAACCTACTAAAAAAGTACATTAAAACACCCCCAGAGGGACTAGAACTTTCGACAAAAGGCGATGCGTAAGTAAACATTAAAGCTGTTTTCTCCTGGTTTTCTTTATTAGTGCACCATGGGGACATGGAACAGGAGTACAATCTGGAGAAGCAATATGGCAACTAGATATTAGAGACACTGGAGATTCTTGATCCACCACCACTAGAGAAGTCAGAACTGGAGAAGCTGGAGGATTTGGCATCATTCCCTTGATCTGGACAGGAGCGGACATCTGGCCATCAGAGCTGGAGTTGGAGACACGCGAATAGACATCTCCCTCGAGAACTGAAGAGCAGGAAACCACTGGCTGAGCGGATGCTGAGAACCACCAAACTTGACTTCTGAGGAGGAGACCAAAGATTGCAGACTGGACGAGATTGCTTCCATTCACCCATGGCAGGCACCAATTGACCACCAGCTGGAGACCTTCTTTCGTATTGCAAGTGGGAGCGCGAGCTGGAGGAGGAGATCGAAACCATATGGAGGGAATCCCGCATGCTGGAGTAGACACTACGGAAGATTCTTGCGTGCTTGATCCATCAAGAGAGGCAGGATGACTTTCGTCCCATTCACCAGTATCTGAAAATGAGTCCAAGGCCAGGACCAAATCGGCCTCTGGATCTGGAGTAATATCTGGACTGGACAAGTCTTCAGTCGAATTGACTGGAAGCTCTATGACTGGATTAGACTGGATAGAAAGAGAACTTAATATAACTGGAAGGTTCGCCATTGCATTGGCAAACTCAGTTCCCTTTAATTGAGAAGTAGCTATCAGTAAACCCTGAATAACTGAACTGGAAAGGAGCGGCTTATTGTCGGGAACAGGTTCAACCGAGAGCGCACTGGATTTTAAAGCTTTAATACTAACCGTTTTGGCAGACATCAATATAGAGCAGCTAACAACAAATCAGATCCAGAAAAAGAATACTAATATTGAAACTAGACTGCCTATATCGACAAATCTGGACGAGACAAATCCATAATTAAATTTGTTTATTTAAATCTGGAAATAATTAGGGACACAATAGTTTCCAAGCGAAACCTATTGTCTTGACTGGAAACTACGTTCGGACGAACGCAACAATCCTTACACGTATATAAAGTCCCCCCCCCTTTAAGGCCCTACATATAAGGACAAAGTCATTGAAGAACAGACATATAAATGCAAAGACTAAAATAATGTAGTTTTCTCCTCATAATTTAATTTTCTGGACCTTTTAATTCATATGTCTCGCCTTAAATAACTTTGTCCTTAAAGGGGAATGCTCACGCTAATAAGAGGTGGTGCCAGGGAATTCAAAAAATTTCATAACCATTGAACATCTTTACAGATTTTTCAACTTGGTTTCTAACAAACCATATCTAGAATTGAATTCTAGGCCGTGTTTGTCAGCAACAAAGTTTAAAAATCTTTACAGAAGTGTAATGATTAGGAAAAAAATTGAATACCCAAGCACCACTTTTTATAAGCGTGGGCATTCGCCTCTAAAAGGGGCATGTTCACCGCCGATTGAGTATTTTGAAAAGAGAGTACTAGTAGAAATCAAAATGTCGCATTTTGGTAAAAGTCAAGGAAAAATAATGCTTCCGATCGGAATCGAACCGATAATAGAATTATGCGCTCCTCCACTACTTCACCACTGAACCAACAAAGCAAGATGCTCTTGAACTGTGGTGGTGATTATCATTACTCACCACAGAAAGGTTCTTAACAAATTTGCATTTCAAAATAATTCTTTTTCAAATCGACCTGGTACCCGCCTTTCAAAATATTCCCATTGGTGCTGGCCTACCCCTAAGCCTTAGGGCTAAACCAAAATTGTTGTTCCAAAGGGTAGTTACAGCGATTTTGAAAAGGTCCGATTCATGGGGGGGGTTATTTTATACCAGCGCCAGTGTTCGAACTAAACCGAAATTCAGGCAAGATTTAAAAATTACTTTCAATTATTAATTAATTGGATCTCCTCCACGGGGTTTATATTAGAGGGGGCTTCTATTGAAGGAAATACGGCAATCTTATCGTTTCATGATCTGAAACAGTTTTCCAAAAATATATTAAGCTTGGATAGCAGTGTTTTAAAATCATCGTCTCACCTTTTTCGATTTATTTTAAAAAGCTAGAAAAGCAATAAAAATTGTTCTATGTGAGCTCAATTGGAAAACTAACCGTCATAAATAACAGATTAAACATATTAGGCATAGTATTGAGTAAAAGTTCGATAGAAGCTGTCATTTTTGCAACCTTGTCTTTCTAAAAACGCATAATTAGTCTTAGATGTATTAAGGAACTCCAAGTTTTACTATTATAATTTTTTTATTGAAAGCCATAAATGAGTATTTTTGTAAAACTGAAGATGAACGACATAAAAAAGCAATCAATGGCTTAAAATATGGCAATTCCGAAAAAATAAAGACTTGTTTGCCACGTTTTTTGAAATGGCCATCTCAAAAAGCGTGGCGGACTGGCTTCACCGAAAAGCGTATGAACTGGTCGTACACCTTATTCATCCTGTATTATGAATAAAAGATGGAAAACCACAGAGCATACGCGGGAATCAAACCTGTGATCAACTTAAATCACTCCAAAGTGACTCTGGATTAGAGTTGTGAAATGGACATATGTCCAGGCATATGTCCGGACATATGCCCGGACATATGTCCGATTTGAAAATGTCCGACATTTCCACAACTCTACTCTGGATGCATAAAAACAATACCAGAGTTTCTTTATGCGGTGAGTACCAGCTAACAAAACTATGTTCAAATCCATATTTTCGGTATTTTTAAGGATATCCAGGTACCCTTTTTGGTTTATTCAGCTTGGGGACCAAGGCAATTGGTCAAGTTACGGTAACCAATTTTTTTTGAAATACTTTTTGTTTAGTACGGAAATTGTTAGAAAACAACTTTTTTATCGTTTTTAGCGTATAAAAATGTCTTACAAGACGTTTAAACACTATTTATAGTTGACCAAAAAAGGGCCCCAAGTAAACAAGTGCCGTTTTTTGTATTTGGTGGTTAAGACCTTAGTCTGATTGCATAGCCAATATTCGACTTTCAATCAATTTTTTCGAGATCTTGAAACGATAGCCCTAACAAGTTTCGATAAAAAGGCTTAAAAAACTAGTGAAAATCTCAGGTGAATCGAGGCCTTTTCAAATTTCATATTTTCATACAATATAATGCGTTTTATACAAACTTTCTAGGCTATCCGCCCCAAATCTCAGACAATTAAATGAAAAATCTCATATTGGACAGACAATGAGAAAACTCTCTTGCGGGCAAGTAGAAAAGACACTTTAATTATAATTTTTCCTTGACTTTTCAAAACTTCATCAAATTAATTCTCGTTTGAATTGGCTGGTACCCTTATTTTAATAAATATTCCCATCAGCGACGAGCATGCCCCTTTAAGATATGGACCTTATTAGAAAGTGGGCCTATTTGAAGAGTGGGGCATATTAGAAATAATACGGCATATAACTTTGTTTTTTTACAAACCAAAATAAGTAAATACTAGTAGTGATCACAAGCTCGCTTAAAAAGTATAATACTTAGTATATGTCAAAAAATATTAGTATATGTCTAAGCTTCACTTTCGCGAGTACAATAATTTATTTGCAAGTAAAATACACACTTATTTACATCTATAAATGTTAATATGCAAATACCTTATTGCTTATAATAAGGCGGCCCCCATTGCGTTCAAAATCGTATTCTCTCACCTTATTAGAAGAAATACAGTATTAACGTGAGATCATATTACTCTGGCCACTCTGCAAAATGGCAATATTTTTTCAATGATATCTCTTCGGATAAAAATCCGCAAATATATTACACTACAAACGGCTGCTTCCACTAACCAAAGAGTATTTAATATGAGACCAGCGTAGTTTGCCACGTTCACGCCAGTCACCGGAAAAGAATAAATTGTAAATTAATATTTAGGGCTTTATTCTATGGTAAGTAAAACTTTTTCTAATCATCCAACCTAATTTTTCGCAAAATATTTTGTAACCACTTTTTACTAGAGTGGTTTACGGTTGGCCAATCAACTCAGTTAACCAGACCAGAAGATTCATTAACCAGAGAAAAATAGAACCGCAAACTAGTTAAGTCAGAAGCCGCTTTTAAGAATCGGGAAAAATTGATATAGTGTGGTACAATAGTACCTGTTCAAATTATTGTTATTGTTTTAAAATTAAATTCATTCATTAATTTCGAAATGTAGGCTGTTATGGCACGGCGAGAATCCGCGGGAGAAAATTTCGTGAAATAAATGAAATCGGACGGAATATTAGCGGCTTGTTTTTTTTTGTTAATTCAGATTTGCAGCCCGTCTTTTAAGGACGCGACATTTGAAGACCAACATTTAGGAACGCGACATTTAAAGGGGCGGACTTTATATACGCATCGCCTTAGGTCACAGGTTCGACTACCACTGGCTGCAGACCTTATTTTTTCTCTTTTTTATTTACAAGCTTAGTGTCGGAATGTAGCTAAAGTTCTGGGCTTTCATTTGAGCTATCATACAGATGAAAAGTTGGTATAAAGTGAGGGCTAAAATTTAAAAAAATCCAATTCAATGAAAACCTCAATAGGACTATATCATTACTTTTCGGTAGTATCCTGGAACTGACGTTTTTCCCAATTTTAATTTACATACTCATTCGCAACCTTACACTCAAAATGTAGCCCTGCTTCTTGCCCTCATTTTCGGCACACGGTTGTATAAAATCATGTAAATTGAAATCGCAAAAAATCTCAGTTCCTAGTACGCATCATTTGGCTGGTTTCTTCTAATTTTGGTGGTCATTTGCCGAAAATCGTAAAATTGAGGCAGTTTATGACAGCAAAGCAGTGCTGGAAATGGTTGCAATCGATTGCTCGACGATTTTTGGACATGAAAGTCAAAAACCTACTAAAAAAGTACATTAAAACACCCCAGAGGGACTAGAACTTTCGACAAAAGGCGATGCGTAAGTAAACATTAAAGCTGTTTTCTCCTGGTTTCTTTATTAGTGCACCATGGGGACATGGGAACAGGAGTACAATCTGGAGAAGCAATATGGCAACTAGATATTAGAGACACTGGAGATTCTTGATCCACCACCACTAGAGAAGTCAGAACTGGAGAAGCTGGAGGATTTGGCATCATTCCCTTGATCTGGACAGGAGCGGACATCTGGCCATCAGAGCTGGAGTTGGAGACACGCGAATAGACATCTCCCTCGAGAACTGAAGAGCAGGAAACCACTGGCTGAGCGGATGCTGGAGAACCACCAAACTTGACTTCTGAGGAGGAGACCAAAGATTGCAGACTGGACGAGATTGCTTCCATTCACCCATGGCAGGCACCAATTGACCACCAGCTGGAGACCTTCTTTCGTATTGCAAGTGGGAGCGCGAGCTGGAGGAGGAGATCGAAACCATATGGAGGAATCCCGGCATGCTGGAGTAGACACTACGGAAGATTCTTGCGTGCTTGATCCATCAAGAGAGGCAGGATGACTTTCGTCCCATTCACCAGTATCTGAAAATGAGTCCAAGGCCAGGACCAAATCGGCCTCTGGATCTGGAGTAATATCTGGACTGGACAAGTCTTCAGTCGAATTGACTGGAAGCTCTATGACTGGATTAGACTGGATAGAAAGAGAACTTAATATAACTGGAAGGTTCGCCATTGCATTGGCAAACTCAGTTCCCTTTAATTGAGAAGTAGCTATCAGTAAACCCTGAATAACTGAACTGGAAAGGAGCGGCTTATTGTCGGGAACAGGTTCAACCGAGAGCGCACTGGATTTTAAAGCTTTAATACTAACCGTTTTGGCAGACATCAATATAGAGCAGCTAACAACAAATCAGATCCAGAAAAAGAATACTAATATTGAAACTAGACTGCCTATATCGACAAATCTGGACGAGACAAATCCATAATTAAATTGTTTATTTAATCTGGAAATAATTAGGGACACAATAGGTTTCCAAGCGAAACCTATTGTCTTGACTGGAAACTACGTTCGGACGAACGCAACAATCCTTACACGTATATAAAGTCCCCCCCCTTTAAGGCCCTACATATAAGGACAAAGTCATTGAAGAACAGACATATAAATGCAAAGACTAAAATAATGTAGTTTTCTCCTCATAATTTAATTTTCTGGACCTTTTAATTCATATGTCTCGCCTTAAATAACTTTGTCCTTAAAGGGGAATGCTCACGCTAATAAGAGGTGGTGCCGGGAATTCAAAAATTTCATAACCATTGAACATCTTTACAGATTTTTCAACTTGGTTTCTAACAAAACCATATCTAGAATTGAATTCTAGGCCGTGTTTTGTCAGCAACAAAGTTTAAAAATCTTTACAGAAGTGTAATGATTAGGAAAAAATTGAATACCCAAGCACCACTTTTTATAAGCGTGGGCATTCGCCTCTAAAAGGGGCATGTTCACCGCCGATTGGAGTATTTTGAAAAGAGAGTACTAGTAGAAATCAAAATGTCGCATTTTGGTAAAAGTCAAGGAAAAATAATGCTTCCGATCGGAATCGAACCGATAATAGAATTATGCGCTCCTCCACTACTTCACCACTGAACCAACAAAGCAAGATGCTCTTGAACTGTGGTGGTGATTATCATTACTCACCACAGAAAGGTTCTTAACAAATTTGCATTTCAAAATAATTCTTTTTCAAATCGACCTGGTACCCGCCTTTCAAAATATTCCCATTGGTGCTGGCCTACCCTAAGCCTTAGGGCTAAACCCAAAATTGTTGTTCCAAAGGGTAGTTACAGCGATTTTGAAAAGGTCCGATTCATGGGGGGGGTTATTTTATACCAGCGCCCAGTGTTCGAACTAAACCGAAATTCAGGCAAGATTTAAAAATTACTTTCAATTATTAATTAATTGGATCTCCTCCACGGGTTTTATATTAGAGGGGGCTTCTATTGAAGGAAATACGGCAATCTTATCGTTTCATGATCTGAAACAGTTTTCCAAAAATATATTAAGCTTGGGATAGCAGTGTTTTAAAATCATCGTCTCACCTTTTTCGATTTATTTAAAAAGCTAGAAAAGCAATAAAAATTGTTCTATGTGAGCTCAATTGGAAAACTAACGTCATAAATAACAGATTAAACATATTAGGCATAGTATTGAGTAAAAGTTCGATAGAAGCTGTCATTTTTGCAACCTTGTCTTTCTAAAAACGCATAATTAGTCTTAGATGTATTAAGGAAACTCCAAGTTTTACTATTATAATTTTTTTATTGAAAGCCATAAATGAGTATTTTTTGTAAAACTGAGATGAACGACATAAAAAAGCAATCAATGGCTTAAATATGGCAATTCCGAAAAAAATAAAGACTTGTTTGCCACGTTTTTTGAAATGGCCATCTCAAAAAAGCGTGGCGGACTGGCTTCACCGAAAAGCGTATGAACTGGTCGTACACCTTATTCATCCTGTATTATGAATAAAAGATGGAAAACCACAGAGCATACGCGGGATCAAACCTGTGATCAACTGTCACCACACGACAGCAGCCCAAGTGCACCCACACTGCAAAGAGTATTTTCTCTAGGCCAACTTTTTTCATTTTGCCTAAGGCCAAGGCCTAAGCTTAATCCTAAGCCTAAGTTAGCGCTATACATATTGCAATTAATTAAAGTGAAAAAAAAATTAAGGGATCTGAAAATAGTAGGCATAGAGAAAAATACTCTTTGGAGTGGGGTGCACTTGCAATAAAGAATAAATAATCACTGGAATTCACAATCAGCTTTTAGGTGTATTGAAAATTATTAGCTTAGTTTCTAATACATTTTTTAAAGTCAACTCACAACATTAGAAAGCTTCTGCTTTCGCAGAAGAAGAAAAAAAGTAGCAAGTGCAAACTAAATTAAGCACACTGATGGTAGATTTCAATTGCAGGTAATACTTGGCCCTGTATTTTATAACAAGCAAGATGCTGATTCACACAATTTTACTGAAATTTTGTTGGATATCAGCTTAAGAATAAAATATTTTCAGACCTGCGGATAAATCTAGCGGTAATTCTAGTATAGAAAAATAAAATCCAGCCAAGTAAACAACTAAAATAGTGAAGCAGCTGCTTCTAAAAAGCCAGTTCTTTTTCTGTTATTGTACTGCAGTAAAAACTGGATGGTAAAGCATCTGTCCAGAGTAATGAATAGTACAGGTACTGTTAAGGCAAGTGTGTAAGCCAGCATAAAAGAACCTAACCAAAAAAGTATGTACGGATTGTAGAGATTGCTATCTAAAAAAGCATTTTCAAACAAAAATAGAACATTTGAAAAAAAATTAGAAGTTTTAAGTCTTTTAAGTAGAGATAGAAAACAAGACAAGATCTTGGCAAGATTTTGTCTTGTCTTGCCCAATTTTGACTGAAAATCTTGTCTTGGGATCTTGCTTGGTCATTTCTAGAAATCTTGGTCTTGGTCTTGGTTTTCTGGCCAATCTTGTAGGCAAAATTTTACAAATAACCAATAACCTATTTTATTAAATCTGTACCGTAGATACAACAACTTCTCACAACAAGTAACTTCAATAACAAAAATTGATAACTGGCAAAGCTCTATTCAGAAATATTAGCCTTTCCGCCTTTTCTGGGCTCAAATTACTCCTCCTGTAATCGTACACATCTCTTGCAACGGAGAATATTTGCTCGCTTGGCTGACTTGTGGCTGGAGCTGAGAGATAACGGCGTGCAAGCTTAGCGAGAGTCGGATAACTGAGTTCGTTGCCTAAGTATCGATAGTTGGAAATATTTCAAAAATCTCCTTAAGCATTACCTTCCAAAACTGGAGAGGATCTTCTTCCGGGTCAATGCACTTGCGTTTTATTGAAAGCCTGTAATTCTATCATTGCCGAATCGACTGAAAGGGATTGTTGACCAAAACCATTCTTGAACAATTGCTGTGCCGTCCAAAGAAGGATTGATGACGCTGAAATGTGATGAAATGTCATCAAACCTTTTAGACTGTCTCGGTCAGATAGAACTAGAAAGAGGCTTAAACGTAGGCTGATCGACAGTGAAGAACGGTAGATTAGCACATGCAATGTAATGAACAACCTTTTGTCTAGAGAAGAGAGCTCACCTATATAAAAGTGACAATCTATAACTCGAATGAGCGCAAAAAATCATACCCTTTGCAGAATTTTTACAAACTGTTCCATTGAGTTCTTTACAGATGCTTGCTTTTCTCCAATTCCCTCAACTTAGCAGCATATTCGGCATGAGTCTTAGCGTGCACAAACAGTCCATAGTTCCATGATTTGTCATCTTAATAGTTTTTTGGCAAGCTTCACACTGAGCTTCACTACCGGAAATTTTTGAGAAAAGACCAATCTTCCAGATATCACTCATCTAAAGTATGAAGACCTTGAAACACACATCAAACAATATAAAAAGCACAAGATAAAGAACAGGGAAACATAGTGCGTAAAAAAATTATATATCACTAGCCACGAGTTTTGCTATAAAAATTTGTACTATTAATCTTGGTTTTTGGCCAAGATCTTGGCCAAGATCTTGCTTGGCCGTTTTCGAAAATCTTGGTCTTGGTCAAACTTCGGTCAAAAATCTTGTCTTGGAATCTTGCTTGGTCCCCACTTTCTATCTCTACTTTTAAGACACCGAAATTTGAAATTGCTGTTTAAATACTAAAAAATACTCGGGCATCCCCATACAAGGTGTTATATTGGGCTAGGGGAAACTTGCCAAAAACGAAATTTGCAAAATACGAAATTTGCCGAAAAGAAATTTGCCGAAATGAAATTGGCGAAAGGAATTCGGCAAAACGAAATTTGCCAAATCGAAATCTGCCAAACGCAGGTTTGCCGAAAACGAAATTGAAATGAACTTAAATGAAAATATATACGTTGTAGCCATTCAACGGTAGGAAAATTTCGTTTTAGGCAAAACCTACGTTTGGCAAATTTCGATATGGCAAAATTCGTTTTGGGAAATTCGTTTTGGCAAATTTCGTTTTGGCGCATTTCGATTTGGCAAATTTCGTTTTGGCAAATTTCGTTTTGGCAAAACATACGTTTGGCAAATTTCGTTTTCGGCAAGTTTCCCCTAGCCTTATATTGTTTAGTCTGTGATTTGTTTTACAGGAGGGGCTTACTTAGACTTGAAAAAGTGGCCTCCATTGCGCAGTGCGTAAGCGTTTGCCTTTTTTGGCCCAAAATGGTGTTTCAGGTTCGATCCCACGTGGTGGCATGCTATTTATTTTGGCTTGTTTGACCAGTTCTATGGGTAATTAACGTCGCTGATTACGAATCTGGCGTCAAATAAAAGTCTAATTACCTCTAAAACTGGTCGAACAAGCCAAAATAAATAGCATGGCACTACGTGGGATCGAACCTGCAACACCATTTTGGGCCGAAAAATGAAACGCTTTTGCACTGCGGCATGGAGACAGTTTTTTCAAACCTGAGTAGCTTTTCCCCCTCCTTCAACGCTACCTTGTAATACAGTCGACGCTTTATATAAAGTCGACATTTCTTTCCGTTTTCAAGAGCGTCACTTACATAAAATGCACTAAAAATTACGATTTTTAGTACCGCGGCAGCTTCGTAATCTCAATATTTAAGCCATGCGTATCTGAAACCATTTTTAATAATTTTTTAAACAACGATTTTTTTAAATTTCAAGGAATCCCATTTTTGCCCGTTATATAAAGCGATCTCTTCAATTAATTTTCAATGAAAACCGGCCAAGTCGAATTTATTGTCCGTTAAATAGAGCTCTCCGCTATATCGAGCGTCGACTGTACCCGGGCAAGGTTTGGCTACTTTGCGTCCAAATTGCAATATATTAGAAAGTGTTTATATCGTGAACCTGGATATAGTGCCCATTATTTAGACTAGCCCTAGTGTGCAATGTGGCGAAGAGCACACTAAACATTTTCCTAGTTATCTAGCACATTCTTCTAGATTGTATTTTTCCTTTATTCTAGGTCTCTAGACGCGCATTTAGTAGGGAAGCACTATGTAAAGTGGGCACTACAACCAGGTTCAACTGTATAGTATTTTCACTAATGGAGCAGTATGCTCAATAAGAGCGGCTGTCTTTATTTTTCAATTAGGATTTCAGAGTTCAGGCCATTTACAATTTTAAGGAGTTTGAAAAACAGAGCCGCTGGTTTAGTCTTGTCTATGTACTCTTGATGTGTGGACTCCGAATTTCACTTATTAAATGAGAATGCTCGTCGCCGATGGCAGTTTTTTAAAAGGCGGTACAAAGTAAATTTAAACGAGAATTATGTTAACATAAAAAGTAGTTGATAATATACCATTAACATAAAACCGAAAATACTGGTTATAACTAACAATATACCGTATATCTTCTAATAAGGCCCCTCCCCAAAATCCGGTATCTCTTAAATTCATTCTCCTCTTTTTATACCGGTTTTTTGTTTTCGAACGCACACATGCTATGTATTAAAATGTAGCTGGGAATCTGCGCTACATTTTGGTATATAACATATGTGGCGTCCGAAAATAAAAACCCGGTATAAAAGGAGGAGAATGAATTGAGAAATACCGATTTTGGGGAGGCCTTATTAGAGATATACGGCATGTGGCTCAGTGGTAAAGCGGTGGCATATTGTAAAAGTTTGTCTTCGGTTCGATTCCGATTATAGACAGTATTTTACCTTCACTTTTAAAAAAAGAATATGAAATTTTACAGATTAACTTTGAATGCTGGGAATTTACCTGTATTTTTTCCGAACAAACTATACAGAAATAAGGAACTGCGAAGAAAGCAAAAACAATGTTATAATTGATACAGAGAAGCATGGAGCTTGAGAAACGCAATGTTTTCTGACTTTTAGATTTAAAATATATTTTATAAGACATATAAGAAAATAAAGTAATCGATACAATTTGACAAGCCAAGCTTATAATTACTTCTGCCTTGTTTAAATAAAATAGATAGCTTTTGAAGTCATTTAGATCTTCTGAATAGTTCTTGATATTTTACAGGGTGGGCAAAAAAACGCGGATACCTTTGATTTATATTTGTTTTTTTAAAGCCGCATTCATATTCTTTCTTATTTTTATTCTTTATTATGTCAATTAAATTGGGCGTAGCAAGAAAGAACGGTTACATCCCTAGGTCATAAGGTCAGCTTTAAATGCTAGTATATGAGAACCAACCACGTAGTGAGTTAGCATAAGCCATGTTAATCACATGTCAAGACAGATAGGGTTACGGCAGAACCAGAGGACTCGGTGCCATCCTCATATTTCGACATCCTTGATTACAGCGAATTTTAATTTTTTGCAGATGGTGCGCGAGAGCCCTTGACAAAAAATTCAAAAGTTTCCACGTTTTAGGCAAACACCTTGTAGGTAAGATTCAATGTTAAGATACTAAATAAATTTACAAGTACAGTCAAACTAGATGACAGGGAACCCCACGGGGCAACCCATGGGGTGCCCTGTTACCGAGATTTATCAAAAATAACACCTTCTTAGCGCACACAGACTATAAACTTCACTTTCAGTAACTGAATGAAGCAATCGAAGATTACAGAAAAAAAAGTTTAATTAAAGCCTCGATATAACAACCTAGACTAGATAAATTTAGTTTGGTTGGCTAAAATCAATTTGGAATTGAGCATAAGAACAACTTGAATATAGGACCCTAGAATGCCCGTATCATTTTGACACACAAGTGTACAGCGATTTGCTTCTTTGTTTTATCAACAATACACCATTTGTTAATGCCATTTTTTCATTTCTTTGATTTCTTAGAAAAAAATGTTTGATCGAAATTTTATTTTCTGCCTTGAAAAACTAATATAATCTATATTTTTGGTGAAGTGGAAATGTACTAACCTCAACTTTAAGGCCCTGTCCAACAAAGGAAAGAGGGCGTTGGTTTTTTTGCCTTAGTCGCCATTGCTGTTTTTTGGGACCACCACAAGAAACACCCCCCCCCCCTCCTTGTTGGATAGGGCAACTTTAATTATCGATTTAGCGTATAGGTTGGCCGTAAAATCCGAGTTCATAGCCATACTTGCGAGACCGCCGGTGGGACGCCTTCCGCCGACGGCCCGTCGGGTAAAATTGGTGATTTTGGAGCGCCGGCGGCAGGCGATCCGCGGCAGATGCGGCAAAATTTTCAAAGTATCGGCGTAAGCGGCGGCGCTCATTTTTATAGACCCGATTTTCATACTCATTCATAACACTTTTATGTAAAAATTTTGATTTTTTTAGTAGCAATGATCAGTTCAACATGTGTGTGAAAAGGATATAGAAATGTTTAGAATAAAATTTTCTTATCTCAAAGACAAATTTTCAAATATCACAAACTTTTTCCCGGCAGTCCCTTCCGCCGGCGGCCCGGTATAATTGGCACCCTCAAAGCGCCGGCTGTCGGCGCTCCGCCGGCGGAGGCGGCAAAATTTTGAAAATGCCGGAGGCGGTGGCGCTCTTTATTTTTCTAGAAAACGCACAAGTATGTTTATAGCTAAACGTTGGGTTTGACCTGCGTTGGATCTCCGCTTGCTGCCACCCTGCTTAATAAAAATACCCTCAAAACTTTTCTTAATAAAAACAAAACCCATTATTTTCACTTAAAATTTACAGTCGAGTCTCAATATGAGATACCCCCGATATAAAATACACCTGGTCTGGTCCCAGGTTGAATATGGTTATCCACACTAAACATGAAGCATTTCTGAAACTGGAATATCACATTTTATTTAAAATTCTTGTCGAGTAGACACACATTCAAAAAAACACCAAAGAATCAATATTTGAAGGAAGTCGGTAGTCCGACTCTAGCTTTTTGTTTTTCCACTTTTACGATCATAACGTTTTTTTCGACAAAAGAACCTCGAGAATAGATAAAATCACTTTGTAGAACAAAAAAAAATCATATACCGTTATATTCTTTATTAATCCCCCATGGGGATCATTTTTCAACCCCTGAAAAATCGGAAAAAATTTTAAGGTCAATTTTGAGATTTTTGGGCAGTTGACGAAAGTCCGAGAAGTGGAATCAGGAGAGCTCATGCTAATTAAGAAAACGGAAAAAAAAGATTTGTGAAATGTTTGCTCTAGGCTGAGATATGAGGTCCGTAAGGTGGGGAATATTAGAGAGTGGGTAATTAATAGAGAATATGCGGTAAACTAACGAAGCTATGGAACCTCAAAGACTCCGACATCCGACTCCTGCCTCCATTGTAAACACCCTATGAACCACTGAACTGCAATGAAGAATATATTTTCGAAAATCCTTTTTATATCTTTCGCAATTACTGAAAAGGCCAGATATTGCACCTTGAAGTACAATATATAGGCATTAAAAATTAGACTGAGTTTGTACATAATGTGTGACTAATGATGTTTTAACAAGCAGTTTTTAATTGAATACAGACTTCAAATATAAGAAAATGTCTCACTCAATACATAAATAACTATGCTTCCTGTTTGGCTACACATAACTAATAACTTTGGGCTTTGCGTCAATACTGCCATTTTGTATGCTTTACAAAATTTATGACACTAATGCTGATATTTCGATTGTATATCACTATGGTTTTCAAATCCAATACGCTGGTTTTACGGTTATCAGAAGTTTTCTAATTTGTTGCATAAGACCAAAAGCAGTAAAAGGCCCGTAAATGCAACAATAGGTAATACTTAAGTTTGATTAAAATTGCTGCGAAAAAATTTCAAAAATAAATACTGTTAATGTGAAACATTCTAGCCGACAATAAATAAATCATCTAAAACTCGTCTTATCGTTTTCAATTAACTGGACGGACATCTGTTAGGTAGTCTGTCTGTATGTTATTCCAGAAATATGAGCTATTTATTTTAATATGTTCTATAGGTGTGCCGGTAAATCCGTCTAAATTAGTCTAGCATTTTTATTAGTCTTAGTTCTGTTCAACATTTTTTAAAAACAAATAGAAAATTGAATTCTGTTGTGTCAAATTCTATTGATTTGGCACAGGTAACCACAGCTAATTTCAATCCAGTGGAATGCTACAAAGTGCCACTGGAATGCCACTAATTGCCACTGAATGCCACAAAATGCCAGTGGAATGACACCAAATCGTTAAATCCAGTGGTAATCCACTGGATTACCACTGTATTCTAGCTGAGTCCAGTGGTAATCCAGTGGATTACCACTGGACCAATTAACTAAGTGGCATTCCAGTGGTAATTAGTGCATTCCAGTGGCACTTTGTGGCGTACCACTGGCAGTTTGTGGTATTGCACTGGATCAACTGACAAAGTATGGTTGTCAGATCACAAGTTTTCTCAAAGGTGCATTACCACGCTGATAAGAGTGGTGCCTAATCACTCATTTCCTAATCACTGAACTTCTGTTCGTATTTTCAACTTGGTTTCTAACAAAACATACCTAAAGTTAAAAGACCATGAAACTTGATAAGCACAGCAATTTGCGAAATTTGAATTCGTGCGGGGCCACCTTAATTTTGTCAAAAATATTTTTAAATTTTTTTATTTGCATTTCAAATTTTCACGAAACTTTGAACCATCTGCTGGTCGAGCCCAAGATTGCTTGACTATGCCAGGTCGGACGAGTTCGACAACTGCCGTTGCACTACACTTTCCTACTGCAATATAGTGCTCTATATTGACTAATAAAGAAAATTCAAATTTTTAAATGCATACAAAAAATAATAATTCGAAAACATTATTGACAAAATTACTGTGGTCCCGCGCGAATTCAAATTTTGCAAATGGTTCTTTAAATTCTAAGCCTTGTTTTAATGGAACCAAGTTGATAATCCTTACAGAAATTCAATGATTGGGATTTTTTTTTGAGTTCCGGGCACCACCACTTGTTAGCATGGGGTGTACCAAACCCCGTCTTTCCTAATTGGATTCTTGCAAATTCAAACTTTATTAATCCGAATAAAGATAACTGGCACAATGCCATAGCTGGGCCAAAAGCATCTTGATTTCTTACTAACTGGGCCGAAAAGTATTTTGATTTTTTACTAACTGGGCCAAACACTAATTAGTATTTTTATCAACTGGGCCGAATACTCATACCATGGCAAATCACCGTAAACCACTTTAATTCATACCGAACAGCTCTAAACGAGCCTATACAGGATAAACCGATGAAAAAGAAAGATCGGGGCTCTTAACACTAGAACTGTGACTTTGGCGCAACCTATCAAAATTTAAATTGCTATTTGGCCCAATTGGTAAAAAATCAGAATGCTTTTGGCCTAGTTGGTAAGAAACCAAGTTGCTTTTTGGGGGAGGAGTAAACTGGCCCATTCAAACTGGGCCAAAACTGGGCCCATTTTTAGGCCTAAAAATTTTTAGGCCTAAAATGGGCCAGTTTTGCCCAGTTTGAATGGGCCCAGTTTGAAATGGCCCAGTTTACTCCTCCCCGCTTTTTGAACGAGTTTGGCGTTGCGCCAATTTTCAAATCCCAATTTGTAAAAGTTCCAATAGTACATTGTGCCAATTTTTTAAATTCGAATTTATTAAGTTCGAATTTGCAATAATTTCAGTTTTCGAAGGACGAGAAATGGTACACCCATTAGCATGGGCGTGCCCTTTTAAACATGAAATACAGTCTTTGTTATTTAAATAATTAAAGTCTGGTTGATTACGATATCGTTCGACCCTTGATTGAATTTGTCAAAAGTTTTGTACAGTCAACCTCGATATAACGTACCCAATATAACGTACGCCTCTATATAACGTACCCCTTGAGACCATTTGTTTGGATTTACTTTAAATAACAATAAGTTTACCACGCTATAACGTACCCTTGAAATAATGTACCCTTGATATAACGTACCCCTTGCAGATAACACTGACCTTTACGTTACCCTCGCCATAACGTATCCTTGAAAAATAGTGTTATATTTACCAATTTCATACAGTTTTTGCTCTTTTTCTGCTTCTGCAATATTTTATGTAGTCATTAAATGTTTCCCTTTTAGTTTCGATGAGTACTCCAAAGCCGAAGCGAAATATAATCAAACTGTTTGATGAAATATATCAGCCTATCTGTGCTGCCTCCTTAAATAAAAGCATCGAGGTTTGCCCTCGTTAACAGCCAGAATTGGCCTTGCTTAAAAAACATCAGTTTTGAACCTATTTTAAAATGCCTTAAAGGGGGGGGGGTGACACTTGGGGGGGGGGGGTTGAGAAATGAGTTTGACAGCCTAAGGAAAAACTCACTGGACGGGTTGCAAAAATTTTAATATAAAATTATTTTATATTATTTTTGATGGGTTTTCACTAAATATTGTCGATATAATGTAGTGAAACCCATCATAAATCACATAAATAATTTTTATATGAAAAATCTTTTTGCAACCCATCAATGGGTTATTCATTAGGTCGAGAAAACTATTTCTCACCCCCCCCCCCCCCCCAAGTGTCCCCCCCCCCTTTAAAACATCCACTTTTTTGCGTAAAAAAATAAAAATCTGAATACACAGACAGAAAGAGCATAAAATCTGATATACCGTATTTTCTCTATAAGCTCCCCCGGGGGAGTTATTTTTTGGATGCCGAAAATCGGACAATTTTGAGGTCGATCTCGAGATTTTTGTGTGAAAATTAAAATCGAAATAGCGGAATCGGTAGAGCTCCTGGGAGTTGAGAAAACGCATAAACAGCTTTGGAAAATTTTACTCTGGGCTGAGATAAAGGTCCTTAAAGTTGAGGGGGGAGGAGTTATTAGAGCAGGGGGAGCTATTAGAGGTGATACGGTATAAAGATAAATATCGAAAACGGTGATTCTTTTGCAGTTTATTGAGAAAAAACACAAAGTTTTTTACGATGTAAAAAGACCTTGCCGTAGTTTTAGGGTTAAAGTAGGTACGCAAAATGCATATCGTATGATTACAGTCGAACCTCTTTATAGTGACACCTGGATATAGTGACACCTAGGGGTCGGTCCCCAAGGGTGTCACTATAAAGAGGTTCGACTGTACAGAAGACAAATGTGCTGGCGGTAAGAAGAGTAAAGAGACATCACCTGAATATTTTACCCCCTTGTATAACGTACACCTGTCATCTATTTGGTTTCTGCCCTCGATATGACGTACCCTTTGCCTGGCCCCCAGGAGGTACGTTATATCGAGGTTTGACTGTACCCTCAAACCTGGATCGAGACACAACTCCAAGCAATTTTTCATTCATTACACGGTAGTTGACCAACCAGCAAATGCCTCAGGAGGCAACTTCTATAATTCTGTAACGGATAACTCTGCAAAAATTTATTTTGACGTCCCTGCTAGGCAAAACAGAGTTCTAACACCGGATTCATGTTTAGCATACTTAATTTAAAAGATAGGGCTGGTCAAACATTCGAAATTTTTGAACATTCGATTCGAAGTTTGAGTTCGAAAGTTCTCGAATGGTCAGTTAGATTCGAAGTTCGGGTTCGAAAATTTTCGAATGTTAGGTTTGAAAATTTTTTATTTTTTGAAACCTGCACACTCTTGGCCATCTAAACAATATCACCAGAGCATGATTTCACACCTGCTGGTGCTGGTATTCAGCGTAATATAGGCTAACTTTTCGAAAATCAATCGTTTTGGTGGTTTCCCTCTAACTGGTTTTGTCAAAATTTTCTGACTTTTTACTACAAAACATATGTTTCATAAACTAAAATGTAGCCAAGATTTTAAGCCTTTATTTGAGATATCATACAGAGAAGAAACAAACTCGATTCATGATCGAAATTCGAAAAACGTAAAGAAGCATGCCCGTGCGCGACACGGAGAAAAGGCGGGGACCAGCAATATTTTCTTTCTCTAAACGTTTTTACTTGCTTTCTCACCTAGTGAAAAATTGAAACGATTCAAAAAAATTTGCTGGTCCCCACCTTAACTTTTCAAAACGCACGGGCATGCCCCTTTAAACAATGCCCTTCCTTGGCATCCTACCGAGGGTTGTCCCACAGGTCTTCAGCATTATTTTTGGAAACTGACGCTTTTTCGCAATTTCAATTACAGGGTCATCGAAATGTAGCTCTGCTCCTGCCGTCATTTTAGCAGATGGTTGTGATGATCATGTGAATTAAAATTGCTAAAAACGTCAGTTCCTTAATAGGTTGACCGACACTTGCGCGCCGCGACATTTGAGAAGTTATTTTTTAAATTACTGCGGTAATTGATAGGATCAAACTAGCAGGATTGGTGATGATATGAAGAATCATTCGAACCACTACTCAACCAACTAAATGATACCTTAATCACATGGATGATTGTTAGATGGTAGTATCCACGTAGAAGTTGATACCTAAGGAGTGTGGCGAATCCCTCCTAAAATTTTGAGGTTACAGGTTCAAGTCCTGGTGGTAGTAGACAATATTTTTGTTGAAATACAGTGATAGACTGATTTTTTTATAAAATAAAAAGCCTCGGGTGGGTGGGGGAACCACCTGGTACCTCCCGTAAATGGGTATCCACCTCCCATAATACAAAATTTTGGATTTAGTTTTAAAGTAATTAAAAATCATTGTTCCCGATCCAGAATCGTGTTCTAAAAACGATTTGATAATGTTAAAACAGCGATTGACTCAGAGGACATTGGTTTAGGCGTAGCTTTGCGCCCCGTACGCCATTCCTCTGGTACTCAGGTTTTCGTACCTAGGTAGAGGTACAAAGGTCTCATACATACTCAGGTGGAGGGCCTAGGTAGTAGTATTCAATGCCCAGGTGGTTTAGATGGATAGAGATATATGGAGATCAATAGATAACTCTGATGAATGGATACCTAGTGTATAGGTTGAAATAAAGAAGTTAACTATTTTGGTCCACTCAATCATATTCTGGTACAAGTGGTGAATCTGGATGTCACCTGGATAGGCAATTTTTCTTATACTTTGGCTTCAAAAAGTTTTTTCATGGTGTTTCATCGTGCGCAAATGTCCTGCGCAAATGTCGCGCGCAAACGTGCGCAAAGTCACGGCGCGTAAATGTCGGCGCGCAAGTGTTGGCGCGCAAATGTCGGTCAACTCCCTAATAATGCCGAAATCTTACCCTCGATGATACTCTTTCATTGCTTATTCAAACCTTCGCAAGTTACCCATATTTCTGAAGTGACTTTGCTGTGGAAATTTTCGTTCTGATTCCTCATGGAATTCTGAAGTCTAAAAAAGTTACTAAACGATTAGAGAAATAAATAAAATGGTAAGAGGTTGAGGCGGCATACAACTAAGTAGATCATTATTACCGGTTCACCTTTATTTTAATAGTCATTTGCATGAGATCGCAAAATTAGGGCATTAAGTGACAGTAAATCAGTGGAGAAATGATTGAAATTGATTGCTCGTAGTTTTGAGACTAGAATTAGAGTAAAAATTTATAAAAATTATTCATACCACTGAATCGAATCTGTGATTCGTTATTCGCATTGGGAGTTGCATCCCCTCCCCCTCCTTTTAAACATTATTCCAATCCCACACGTTCAATAAAAAAAGTCGTTACTAACTGGCCGGTTCCAAAAATCATAAGTAACAAAAAATGATATTTTTGAGATTAGGTTAAGAAAGATCTCACGATCGAACTTCATAGTTAGTATCCATTACTTATCTAAGAATGATTTAACATGCAGCTTCTCTCCCAGCCCTCTTATACAAACCTCCCATTCCTGTAATAATCTAGCATCGAAACGAACCAAGATTGGGTTTCTTGAGCTTTTAAATAAAATTGAGCGATATGGGTTTGTCCTAAACAATAAATGCAAAAAAGTCGGAAATATGGTATAGTAAGCCAAGTTCTCCTTTACTAATAAAAACGACATGGTGGTCCAGTGGGTTAGTCGTTAGGCACTGGTTCAATATTCGAGTTGATTCCACTTGGGGTTGACCACATTTTTTTTCCAGTGGAAAGTCCATCGAATTGCCGCTGGTAGTCCAGCAAATTGCCAGTGTACACCACCTATTGCCATTGGTACGCCACCGAATTGCAGTGGTACACCACCAAATTACCAGTGGTATACCACTAAATGCCAGTGGAAGTCCACCAAATTGCCACTGGCAGTCGATGGGGTCCATTGGTATTTGGTGGACTTCCACTGGCAATTCGCTAGACTCCCACTGGATTAAAATTAGCTGTGACGAACAAGCACCCTACACGAGTAAAGAACTCGCACCTCACTCGAGCAATTGAAAACTCCGCCACTGTCTCTAATTCGGCCCCTTTTAGCAGAAAATCCGAAAAATTCCGCCCGGGACGGAATCAGACGAAATGCGGTAGTCTTTTCTTTCAGCCAAAAAACTTAGAGTTTATTGTCTACACAATAAGGTCACAGATATCCAAAGAGAAAACATAGGCAGTTATTTGACACCAAGGGGATTAGCGCCTTACAGGCCGTGATGATAAAATTTCACTTACAATTACATTCGCATAATCGGAATGATTAATCAAATGAAACCAATAGAAATTGTTGTTTCAATAACATAATCAAATGGACCAAAAAGTGAGGTTTCAATTGATTCACTATGGTTTTTATAACCCAAAATTGATTTAAATTGAAATGTAATTGTTTGAGCTAATGATTCCAATTACATAATCAAATCTACTTTCGAAGTCTTAGTTGCATCTTAATAACTAAATGTATATGAATTAAATTTATTGCATATGATTTGCCCAGAAACATAAAAGCGAAAATTAAGCTGTTGATTATCATGAATCAACTGTGTTGCTCATGATCTTGGTAATGATGTTACTGCATACAACAATATTATGTGCCTTTCAGCGCTTTCTAACTGAGCTGGTATTTCACAAGCGAAATGGCTTTTGATGCCAACGTCCTTGATGCTATGGTCATGTCCCTTTAAATTTCTTACGCATATGTTGCACGCCAAAAAGTAGGAATCATTGACGGAATTTCCAAAGCATGACATCTCTTGAATTCTGTAAATTCCATGGACAAGACTGCTTGTGAGAAACCAATTTCATATTAAATCGAATTAAATTGCTGCTCCTGAAGTTTAAGTCTTGCTCCTTCTTAGATCTTTATTGCTTTTCCAGATATTTAGACAAAACATCTTAATTTTGTCAACCTTTTTTAATTTTTGGTAACACTAAAGAATGACGCCCCCCCCCCGCCAGCTGCGAAAAAATTTAATTTTTCCTCAAAGGGGAAGGACCCGTCTTATATTGTTTCTCGTGCTCTGAAACGGCACGGTAACACTTTTTTCTGAAAAATCGAAAAAAAAACAATTTTTTGATTTGCCTTGGTCCCCCAAGGTAAAAATTAGAAATATTCAAAAAATATTTTTCAATTCCCGCCTAAAACATTTTATAAGGAATCAGGGCTGTATTGAAAGAGAAGGGAATAAAAGTGCCACTAATACTTTGGGGTGCAGGGGGCTTGAAAGTAGAGATGCGCCCACTCCTTTATCTTAGACATATTCCGAGAAGTATCTTGATCATAAAGTGCATATAGAGGCTCTTTTTTGCAACGGCCTATGTTGAAAAATATGGTAGGTTCATTCTAAATAGTCTAGAACTCACTCTTCTAAAGGTTTTTCCATAAAAGAAACTCCTTTTATTTCCTTCCCATACAGCCTGATTCTTATAAAAATGTTTTGGCGGGAATTGAAAAAAAATTTTTTTTGAATACCTAAATTTTTACCTTGGGGGACCAAGGAATCCAAAAACTGTTTTTTTTCAGAAACCAAATAGTTTCCGTGCCGTTTCAGAGCACGAGAAACAATATAAGACGGGTCCTTCCCCTTGAG